>QWZN01000087.1:0-164272 GCA_003693225.1 Venturia aucupariae
TAATAACTATCTCTAGAATTAGATAGGTTATCTAAATAATAGTATATCTAGATTATAGTATAATATTTCTAACGTTAAAAATAAATCAACGTTATAGAGCTATACTATATATAAACCGTTTATATAGAAGATAGTATCTAGTATAAATAGTATAAAAGTAAAAAAGTTATTCTAGTCTATAGTAGAACTACGGTTTACTAAGTTCCAAGAACAAATACGGTTTAAAATGTCCTGGTCCCGCGGCTATGTAGTTTCTACAGCATTATCCGAGGGCGGTTGTCTTTGACCTCGGGTGTTGTAGGAACAGGCGCTTGATAGTGAACTTAGAAGACGGCTTGCATTATTGAGGTGGGTACTGTGTAAGGAACTTCCAATTTCTACTACGGGAGATCGGCGTGCAAGGCAAGGAGGAGATTCCTCGTTCCAATTCCGGCACAGCAAGGCTGATGACAACAACTTCCGCTGTGTTCTACAATACGTCGTACTCGTAGGGCGTGGATGACCAAGCGGGAGTTCAGTTCAGTTTACATGGTTTCTGGGTTCTGGAGTACTATGCATACATAGTTTGATTCTTGATGGCAAGTACCATCCAGGGCCCACAGGCACATTGATGTTCGTCGGCCTGGCGAATGAGCCCGTCGGTGTTCTTACGTGCCTCTGCTAGCACCATCTCTCGCTGAGGTAGCGTTCACGGATCTGCCAGTGTGATGGAGGCGGAGAACGCGGACTGATTCCCAGCATGAGGAAGACGTCGATTGACGTAAATGATCGATGTCCTACGAAGGGTTGTTGATTCATCACATGGTGTATGTGTGCCTCCCGTCCAGCCCTCTAGCAACATCGGTAGGTAGCCTCCAAGTTCCACACCAAGTCACCTCTTTGCCCTCTCCCTCCGCGCAGTTGTGCCCCTCTACGACTCGGCGACAGCGCAGCCCTGTCGATTTAATTTATATTGGGTAGTCGGCGCCGTTAGCGAAGAGCAGAATCCACCCAACCTGACAAAGTCTACTACTAGTCTCCGCCTCCGACGCCCCACCAGGAAGGGAAAGTGAGGGAGAGGCAAACCGAGAGACCCGGAAGAAAAGAGTTTGTTTGGGCGGAGACTGCAACAGTCTGCTGTCTTTGACTGCTTGACGTTCCGTACCGTGCTTCCATCCGCCCAAGACTCTTCATCTTCCTTCCTTCGGAATCCCTCGAGCAGTGCCATCTGACTTCTGCACTTCTCTGCCTCCGACTCCGAGTCTGCGCTCACACCGCGCGCCTCAAGCCTCAAGCCTCAAGCCTCCAGTGCTGGTCCATGTTAGAGACGACGACCCCCACAGCCATCTGAAAAGCGAATGCCCAATTACAGCCGACGCACTATAAATTCCCGCCAGCATTAGCCCCGAGCGTTCACGGACTCTCACGACAAGGGCTCGCACTCTGACACTACTCCAACCACCGTGACCGTGATCTCTGCCTGGTGCATTCGCACCCGACAGCTGTAATTTTTCGGCTATTGTTCGTTGGCGATCGCAACCTGGAGTACTTGCGTAGTGCGAGCAGCCCCAAACCAACCTCCCACACACTCTTGCTTCTTGCTCCTTCGCACGAATCACGATTCAACTTTCGCGACAAGCCCGTTCTGCAGCAAGGATCTCGAACCCCGGGAGAGCCTTCTCTGACTTCGTGGGGGCCTGCAATGCACCCAGACACCCCATTTGACGTCGTTTCTATTGGCGAGGCCTCATTCTCACACCTACCCTCTCAGACTGTTCACGGCCCTTCTCCGCATTATCCTCTCCATTATCTGAGCAATCCCCTCAAACTTCCCCTCCAGACGTCGCTCACTTCCCCGAGCGCTCTCGCCAACAGCAAACTGGAGCTGTCACCCCGAGACAGTGCGGTGCGCAACGGCGTACTGCAAAACGTATACTTCCCCACCTGGACCGATGACACTGCCGGCGGTCTAGACAGTCCAGAAGAGTTGCAAAAGAAGGATCCGCTGGGCACACAGATATGGAAGCTGTATAGCAAGGCAAAATCTCAATTGCCGAACGCGGAGCGTATGGAGAACTTGACCTGGCGGATGATGTCTATGAACTTACGGAGACTAGAACTTGAGCGCAGCAAAGGGTTGGTCCACTACAACGAGCCCTCGACACGTCCTCAATTCTGTTCCCCTGCGAGTATGGCGTTTGCAACGCGCATGCTCAACTTCATATCGGGTGCGATAGATTACTGGAAGTTTGAACTTAGCAAATCACCAGGAATTTATCGCTATCGTGACGTAGACGAGTAGTTCCCATTCATTCAGCAATACAGGAGGAGGGCAACAGAATTGTCCAATCCACCGCGCCACTTGAGCCATGCCAAAATGCTAACGGCAGATTCAGTAGGATGAACCACCACGCACCCGCAGCCGCGCCCAATCAGGTTTTGAGCACCCCAAGCGGCATCGCACAGTTGCGAAAGGCTTCCGACTATTCGAGCGTTCCTACCCTCACGACAAACAATAGTCATGACCCCATGAATCTTGACGACTTCATCATCCCCACCTCAATTGGAACGCCTGCTGGACTGTCCCCGTCTCCATCTGCCGAGAAGATGGCGCAATCAGTAAACGCGGTCGCCTCTGCCATACCGATTAGACGACAGAGCCAAATACATGACGACCATCTTTCGAGGGCGTCTGCTCCAGTGATCCCACCCAACGTACGAAGAGAACCCGAGTTTGGGTACGTGCAGAAGCATGTTAGGAAAACCAGCATAGATGAGCGGAGCCAAAAGGTATGGGCCCGTGCACTCGTAGAGCCCCCCCTGCCGGGACTATCTTTACTGATAAGACCCAGACACTTAAAAGAGCGGCTGAATCCTCTCCTCAAGTTCCGCCTGTCAATGGCATAATGATCCCAAATGAGCCTGCCGACTCCCAGCTCAATTTCTCACTTGACCACGGCCATTCGTACTCGTCGCACTCAGCACACCCACCACAGGTACCTTTTGCTCTCGACACTTTTAACCTCGAGAGCGATCCTATTATATCGTCCGCGGGGCCCTTCCAGCAGCACTTCTCTTTCTCTCCAACTGCCTCGTCGCCGCACGTGAACTTTGGCGGCCATCCTCAAATGTTCAATCAAGGATCCATGCCCTCGTCACTCACGTCTACCGACTACTACTCTCCACCGGGCTCTGCCTATCCTTCCACTTCATCTACTCCACAGCCCATCGTGGAAGGCGAACAGCTGTTCTTCGAGCGGCGCAATGTTGATGGTCGTCAAAGGCCTCTGCAACAAGGCTTCAGCACACACCACCCCTCATCGCTCTCGAACAGTATGCAGCCAAGCTATATATTCGCTCCTAGCAGCGACCAACTGTTCAGTGCTGTTACATCTACAGGTCCAAATCCACACTTCCCTGCGTCCAGCTTTAGCCAGCCTGGTCATGTAAACCCTTCTCACGTGCTTCATGCCGATTTCAACCCACCCAACAGCATAGGCAACTCGCGCAAAGATGGCATGTTCCAGTTCGGTGCGGATTCCGACGATAACGACGACGAAGATGGTGGTGCATTCGCTGAGCGCACTCTCACCATGGATTACTCCCCACTGGAAGATCCGTCCATGGATCTCAATGGTGGCTTTCAGTGGGAGACCAATTTGTCCAATCAATTCAACCCAACTGCTGCTCGATATCCCGCCGGTCCTCCTCGCAAAACAGTCACAATAGGCGGAACTGAGATGATGACCTCTCCTCAAGATTGGGGCATGAGTGGCAGTTTGGGTCGTACGCATGGCTCTGCGGCATCTGTCAGTGAGCTGCGCAACAGGAGCCAAGATCCTAGACGACAGAAGATTCCCCGCACCTCTTCTACACCCAACGCTGCTGCCATGCTTCACCATGGCATGCATCATCGAGCACAATCGTCTCCAAACTCGCCTCCGGAGTCTGGCTTCAACTCTGCAGCACCATCACGACCGACGAGCCCAGGTGGAACTAAACCTGGTCAAGATAATGGTCAGCCCACGACGTGTACCAATTGTTTTACACAGACTACCCCGCTGTGGCGCCGCAACCCTGAAGGCCATCCGCTGTGTAACGCTTGTGGTCTTTTTCTCAAATTGCATGGCGTTGTACGACCACTTTCCCTGAAAACCGATGTCATCAAGAAGCGTAACCGAGGCAGCGGCAATGCTGCCGTTAATGTTGGCAATGGCTCGACTCGATCTTCGAAGAAATCGTCGCGAAAGAATTCCATCGTTCAGACCACAGTCACGACGCCCAGCTCAGGGAAGATGCCCACCGAGTCTGAGTCGCCGAAGTCGACGACAGGTTCAATTGGTAGCTCTGGTGGAGGGTCATCGGGAACGGGACCTGGTATGGCAAGCGTGACTACTGGGAAGGGCGGCGTCGTGCCAATCGCGCCCGGTCCACCAAAAGCACAAGCCGTTACAAACACTACACCAGCGCGTGGAGTGACAGCTCCGCCGAAACGGCTTCGACGACAGAGCAAAGTCAATATGCCAGACTTTGAGATGGGCGAGGCCGACGATTCAAGCAGCAAGTCGACGGTGAAATCTCCATCCTCGAGATCATCCAACATGAATTCACAGCAACAGCTCTTCCCTGGAACTCTAGGACAAGGAGTGTCGCAATCGGGACCTCAGGAATGGGAGTGGCTGACGATGAGCTTGTAAATACACGGTAACCTGCGAAGTCGAACTTTTCTGCGATAGTACCGCATGAATCGTGGCTCCTGGCATTTTCTATAGTCGCACGGCGTTTGGAGTCTTTGGGTATACCCGATCGGCAGCACCGAAGGCATTCATGACACCCCAACTGGAATCGAAACACATCTTATTTCATAGTCATCACGCAAGGTCATGCCACCACTTCGGCTTCTTAACCACTCTAATGTTGAGTTGAGATATACCCCGTGTCTAGGACACATCTTTTTTCACTTCATCGAACTCAGCCGCCGGAAACTCTTCCATTCGCTCGGGCAGCCCTTTATGCGATGATCACACGGACATCTATAGCTAGTGGAGGCAGTGCGCTCTAGCTGTTGGCACAGACTGGCATTCTCCGAATCCAATTCGTGAAAGACCCGTCGCAATATGGGCATGGTACAGAGGAGGCAGGCGCTCTGTTCTCGCTTGAGTAGTCTTTCATTGCGGGAGGAAGATTGTTTCCGGTGATGGGCAAACGCGGAGGAGGCAGGCGCTCCGCTTGCTTGTGAGCCTTTTAATTAAATTTGCCCGCCTGCCAAATGGGTTTTGGTGGTAGGGGCGAGGCTATTTCATTGCGATATCCCCCTTTTTTCTTTTCTTTGCCATGCATGATGTTTGAAGGCTTTTTCTGCCTATTTCGAGATTCCCTAGAGTGCTGTTTAGGACGGACAATAATGATCAAGGAGGAGCCATGATGATGGTCTTCCGAATATGGATTCTGACGGTTGCGAAAGTGGGAGGAAATTTCTGACTGGGGCGGCAATTTGATAGGGCTATTGAATTCACAGAGGCGTCCTTGCTTATGAGTCTGCGATGCCGGATGACGACGTTTCATGATGGTTTCGTTGCTACGGACGGAGTCGAAGTATGCTTTGGTACGTAGATGATTGATAAACATGCAAGCAATGCCTGCCACGAACACGTACTTCGTCTTTCGTTATTCTTCACGTTCCTCTTCTCATCATGAAAGCTTGAACGCTGGTTCGCAAAAGTGTTTGCTTGAAATTCTTAGCATATCCGGGAATCCTTGGGTGGTTTCCTACCACATTCACCAGGATATTGTAAGCAGCACTGAAGCCATCAACATGAACATTTTTCTAGGGAACTATGCCAGCTTGATGTTGTATCGGGAAATCATGAATTGATCTCAGCTTGGTCGAAGTCATGTCTTGAAATGCTGTTTGCTGGGGGTTTTTTTCCCCCCTAGAATAGAAGGAATTGAAGATATGCCCGGTTGATCTAGTTGCTGTTTTTTCTCCCTAATTTGAAATCACCCTCCCTCCCTACTCTTGCATCTTCATTATCACTCCCAGAACTTGATGCTGTTAGTTGGGAGGTGGTTTTACCTACCTATTGTTTTTGTTATATTGCGCCGCGGATACGCAATGGTATGGAAATGTGATGATGGGGGGTTTTCTAGCTTGATATCTTTGTTCGATTTATTTGTATTTGTGCCTTTGATTGTAGTGTGTATTTGACATTACTTACTTACTCCTTGGATTCAAATGGAAGACGCTTGAATGTGAGATTTGGATCCATCGAAAATAATGAATGATTTTCCTCCCTAGGTATCCATTCCGATGTCTTGATTGAATTTTTCTTGAATGTAATGTAATGGATCTCTGAATTGAAAGCGCTCAATTGGAGTTCCAGATATTGTTTTAGAGTAGAGAGTTCAGTAAACGCCACTGTTCTGATTCTTGTTTAGGCTGAGGCTGTCAGCCTTGTGGTGGGTGGGTGGGTGCGTGAATCGGGTGGAAATCAACATGCTTTGATTGTTTTTGGTTGGAATTGGCGAGGCGAGGCGGTTCGGTTCGGTTCCCCGCCTCTTTCCTTTTTTTCTTTTTGCCAATCATCGATGGAAGGGGGTAGGTGCAGGTGAGGTGAGGTGTGTGATGAGGTGCTGCTGCCACCTGACGATGTCGTCATCATTTCATAGCTTGTACTTACTACCTACCTCAACTTTCCGTAGAGTTTCAGAGAGCTTCAAACTTCACCCTCTCATCCTCCAATCCGCAATCCGCAATCTACAATCTCCAATCTCCAATCTCCAATCTAAACAGGTTAATACACCAATCACCCAACAACCAACAAATAACACCCTAAACCACAACCATGCCAGTCCACCCAAGTGAAGAGGACACAGGCAGCAGTACGTTCCCTCCCCCTCCTTCCCCTCCTCTCCCTCAGTGCCCCTGCATAAGCCCTGCCCTGCCCTTTCTACAACATTATCCATCCCCAACCTAAACTAATCCCTCCCCCTCAATCCAGACCTCACCGACAAAGTCGCCAAGGAATCCTCAGACAGCACAGCCTCGGACCACAAACTCCACGACGAAGACCACTCCGACTCCACCTCGGGCGGCAAAGCAACGGCTGAAGACCACAAGTCGAAGGGACCGGTGCTTCATGCTGATTTGGGGGAGGTGGCTAGTAAGGAGGAGTTGAAGAAGAGGGATGCTGAGTTGAATGCAAAGTAGATGTTGCCTTGGGTGGGTTTCATCATGACGTCGGTATGGATGTAATTGAATGACAGTTTGTGTCTTGCATTGTGTATTTGATGTTGTGGTGATTGTTGATTGTGGTAAAATCGATTTGGACTATTATCCCGTCTTATCTTACCTGGTCGATCGTCAAAATCTAAGGGCGTAAGTAGGAAGTATGTTTAGCTGTATAGGCTTCTATAACTTCTTACTACAAACATTATACCGTAGATGGGCAGTGGATAGAATTGATATCTGAAATCGCCCTATTGTAACTATTAATCCGGGTTTGATGTGTTTCTTCGTAAAGGGGGTCCCACTTCAACCATGAATGATGTCAGTCAAGAACTGTCGTTTAGAGCAAATCAAATGGCCAAAGTTTACCAATATTGATCTCAAATCGGCTTATCAAGACACATATCCAGGCTTTGAAAAGAAAGGTGCACTATGAAATCCATCCACAAAATCTGAAATACCGATCCATACGCGTATAATACATATATACTCAAGGCGGAACAACCTTCCCATCCCAATCCCAACACTTCCCCCTCCCCTCAACCCCAATCCCATCCCCCCCAGTACACAACGCAACCAGCCTCTCAGCAACCCACTCCGGCTCAAACAATTTATCCTTCTTCACCCCACCCCAAAACTCCTTACTCAACCCCGTCTTCACGGTCCCAGGGTGCAATCCAATCGCGATACTCTTCTCCCCGGAAGCAGTCTTGAGATGGTTGTCAAAGGTCTTGATGACCTGGTTCAATGCGGCTTTGGAGGCTCGGTAGGAATACCACCCCCCCAGTGAATTATCGGATATACTACCTACACGGGCGGACATGGCTGCCCATACTGCGTGGGTTACGGGGAGGCCTTTGTAAAGTTCTTCTTGACCCTCTTCCTCTTCTGGTTCGGTGGGGAGGTTTGTTCTTTTTGTGGGGAGGAAGGGGTGGAAATGTTTTATTAGGAGGAGGGGGCCGAGGGTGTTTGTTTGGAAGGTTTGGAGGGCGTTTGAGGCGGTTATTTGGGAGGGGGATTTTTCTGGGTGGAGGATGCCTGGGACTGTGAAGGCGAGGTGGAGGGTGTGTGTTGATTTTGGGAAGGCGGTGGAACAATGCGCGGAGGCTGATTTTATGGAGGATTCGTCTGGGGGATTGTCAGATTATCTTGTTTAGATGCGAAGATGATGGATGGATGGATGGAGGTGAGGCTGTACCCAGTACGTCCAAAGGTAGAACTGTCAATCGCGATTCTTTGACATCTTTCAAGCCGTCCAAGAGCTTTTC
The DNA here is from genome assembly GCA_003693225.1 of Venturia aucupariae. Taxonomy (NCBI): domain Eukaryota; kingdom Fungi; phylum Ascomycota; class Dothideomycetes; order Venturiales; family Venturiaceae; genus Venturia; species Venturia aucupariae. Next base: position 8,476 of record QWZN01000087.1, read on the forward strand.
CTTTGTCTCATCTTGGTTCTTGCGTGATGTTGCTACGACTGGGCAGTTTGTTGTCTGGAGGATTCGTCTTGTCAAGTGGAATCCAATGCCTCGCGAGGCCGGTGTCACAAGTGCCCACGGTTGCATTGCGGATTGGCATGCAGCAATTGCTGGTATGAGTATAGTCTCGGTGGCATGGTGCAATATGTAGCGGTAAAGACAAAATGTTTTGTTGATGGTTCAAATGACGATCTAACTTCAAAGCGCTGCTAATGATGCTGCTAGAGATATACCCCTGCACGCCCGAAGATAAGCCTCATATGTGCTGGGAGGGATCTCAGCCTTATCCAACACAATTGAGAGAGCTTCATCTCCGTTTTTGGAGATTAACATCCATGAAGATACTCTTCTCTCAGCGGATTATGGCTTAATCTGTGATGGGCACGACAACGCGGTTTTGATTTATCATTGCCGTATAAGTAAGAATAACATGTATGTACAAGAAGTTGTCTGTCTATCACGCAGCAAATTGCTGGCATCGACCGATTCCTGTCACAATCTCTACATCTAAGATGCATGGATACATTGTTTTCAAGACCACGACTAGTCAGAGCCACGTAGTCGCAGTGTCTTCATCTTCCGATTAACTTCTGCAGTATCATTAAATAGTCGGATCGAGTATCATTGTGCGAATGGTCTTGGCTTCCAACACCATAGAGGTTGTACTCAAACATGTGTTCTCCGTACTCAAACCTCTCCCATCAAAAACTGCCAATTTGAAACAATTCCATAATCCACACAAAGTTCACGGCATGTCTCGTCAACACAACTCGTACATAACAAAGCTCTCAAAGATCTCATTAATCTGGTATGAAAACTAGCAACAAGTCCCCGTCATCATTCGTGGGATGAGAAACAACAAAGATGGTCTCGCAAACGTCTGGAAGAAAATCATATCAACATTGGCTGTCCCATTCATTTAAATCCCAGCACGAACAATCATCAACCCAAGTCTATCAGTCTACTGTATTCACTCCGTCTATACATCGGAAAGGATCCCCCAGATATCACGCCAGCAATGCTTTTAGGAATGTGAAAAATTTCAAGAACAAAGGCACAAGATGCAATCATTCCTCGTCGTCGGAGTTTGGTGGCTGCGGCGTTCCCTTGGGACTGTTGAGCCACTCAATGTAACGGAGACGACGTCTGACCTCACGCTCTTTGACTTGGGCACGGGTCAACTTCTTCTTCTTGCGTGAACGGAAGTTGAGATCCCCACTGCCCTCGGCTTCGGAGTTCATAGCACTGCCGGTTGGTGTGGCAGCTGCGCTGGCTTGAGCAGAGGACATGGCGGAAGACACATTGGATGAACCAGGTCTGCTGTCTTCGAAGCGGTCGAGGGAGACCGCGAGATGTCCCTTGTGGGTGACGCGACCATCATTGACGTGCCATTGCTCTGGGCACAGAGCGCCGACGAACTCCTCGTTGTGAGATATCATCACGACACCACCCTTGAATTCACGAATGGCGACGGCCAAACCGCCAAGGGAGTCACGATCCAAGAAGTTGGTAGGTCTGTAATAGTTTTTAGTACAGATTATCAACGTGAAAATGGAAGGGACTCACTCGTCAAGAACCAACAGATGAGGGTTGTTCCACATGGCACCGGCAAGCACAACCTTGACCTTTTGTCCTCCAGACAGACCAGAAATCTCGTTGTGGTTGGCAATTTCTGGGTCCAGACCGATGTCTTCGAAGTGCTTGGAGATGACCTTTGGTTCCAAAGTACGGTATCCAAGACCTTCACGGGAAGCCTCGTGATCATCAAACTCTTGGATCAACTTCGTGAAACCACGGTCCACAAGAGTCTCCCGGGAAATCTGTGAGTTGAACTTGGGCAGCATATTTTTCCACTTGACTTCGTACTGGAACGTCTTCTTCCACTTTTGGCGACCCATCAAAGCCTCGACAAATCGTGGACCCTTACCATCACCCAGATCGATAGGTGTGGCCATCTGCTTCTTGTCTTCCTCGGTGAGAACTCGAGTCTGCTTCATCAACACCTCGCGATCATCTCCGTTTGCGTATCTCCATTGCAAGTACTGGTTGGGTGTCTTCTCCATGTGCATCTCAACGTGCTCAAGGGCGTGTTGCTTGATGTAGCCGATACGTAAGTTAGGATGCTTCTCAACTCGGCCCTCTTGCGGCGTTACTTCGCCAGTCAAGATCTTGATGAGAGTGGACTTTCCGGCACCGTTAGGACCAATGATGGCAACTCTGGAGGAGAGTGTGAGCGCAACGCTAACGCTGTGCAGGTTGGGCTTCGAAGCTCCAGGGTATGTATAGGTGGCGTTGGTCATCTGCAAAATCCTTCGCGTGTTCGATTTGATGCCACTGAGGATACCTGGAGGTGGGAACTTGAACTGCACTTGCGAGGCCGACAAAGTGTAATAACTCTTGGCCTCTGGCTTTTGCTTTACGAACTCGGCCAAGTTACCCTTGTAGCAGACGAGTTTTTTCGTCTCGTAGTGGTAGATGTCAGTGCAGACGTCGTCGAGGAAAGTTGAGTCGTGCGAAACGATCAAACTAGTGATCTCAGTGTTGGTCCTGAGGTAGTCGACAAGCCACTTGATGTTTGCAACATCCAAGTGATTGGTAGGCTCGTCGAGCAAGAGCACATCGGCACGCAACAACATAGCACGAGCCAGCGCAAGCTTCATTTTCCAACCTCCAGAGAGAGAACCAACCTTGTGGAACTGGCGACCATCTGGGCCATCGGTGAAACCGACTTCAGCGAGAACGGCGGAGATACGTTCTTTACCCTCGGGCGCCAACTTGGGATCCTTCAAGCAGTAGTTGAGAATGCTGATCTCGGCATCTTCGCCCTGGTTGTGCTCCACGAAGCACGTTCGGACCTCATCAGGAGATGGGAAGCCCTCGAGCTTTCCATCCGCAATACTGCGCATGAGAGTGGACTTTCCAGCACCATTGCGACCGCACAAGCCGTATCTGTGACCCTTGAGAAGTCGGAGGTTGCTGTGCGAGAGAAGAAGCATGCCACCATAACCGAGGGAGAAAGTTGCGTTAACAATCTCAACCTCGCCGTCTTCAAGCTTAGGAGGAGCGCCGAATTTGCGAGTGTCTTCAGTCAGGTAAAAGTTGTGGATAGCATCGGTGATCTTTGCGGACGTGTCTTTTGCTAGCAGTGGCTTGACATATGGACCAATGCTGGCGGGAATGCGAGCCAGCTGTCGCTGGTTGACGTCCTCGGCAATGACTTCTCCGATGTAAAACTTTGCAAGCTTCCAGAGATCAGCATCGCCAGGGTAATCAGCAAGACCGCCGTTGTTCTTGATCTCTTTGTCGAGGAGCTTCACGACATCTTCAGGCGAGGTTCGCTCAATGATCTTGACGTCAGATGCGGTCTGATCACCCATGGCCTTGTGCATGACTACCACCGCTCTCTCTGCGATCTCACGAACTTCGGGTAATGATGCACGATCCTTGACCTTTGTGACACCAGGAATAAGCTTTGGCAAGAATGCACGGGCCTCGATAGGGTCGTGAACCAGTCTGGTCAAGTTCTCTACGACGACACAAGTTTGCCGGAGAACTTCTTGAGCCGTAGTTGGAGTATTCAGAGATCGCTCCAAAAGAGGCGTCAACATAGCCAGGACCGGCGACGTGACGATTGCCACGAAGGTCGTCTGCGATAGCGCGTGGATGGCTTTCTGGAGGGTCTCGGTGGATGGGTGCTCCATGGCCTGAACCAGGAGGGGAATGCGGGGCTCGACGTCGTCGTTTTGTAGGAGAGTTGTCAAAGACTTCATGCTCTTGATGGCCTGCTTTGCAACCTCGGACTTGAGATCATGCATACCTCCCTCGACAACTGGAATCAAGCCTTCGAGGCGTTTCCCGAGAGCTTCCCGCAACAAGTCCTTTCCTTGCTCTTCCTCCTTGGTGCCCATGCCCATCTTCGCGTTGTCGGCCATCTTGCCAACAAGCTTGAAGGCGCACACTGTTCCCTGCCATTTCCCTGTGGCCTTTCCGAGGTATTTGACAAGCAAGGGCAGCAAACCAGCAACCAAGGCCTCGACTTTGAGGTTGTCGAAAAGAGCGTCAACGGCATATTGCGCAGACTCGCGAACGCTCGAAGCCTTATCCGCTAGAGCGTCCAAAGCCACTGCTACGAGACCTGGCTCTTGAACCATGAAGACAACTTCGCTCAGCGGCTGTTGTGGTGGGAATCGCTCGAAGAGAGCGCCCAAGGCGAACATGGCCCCCTCTCTTCGGCCAACATTTTTCTTATCAGTAGCCGCCTTTTTTATTTGGTCGAGGACTCCGTATGCTTTGAATCCGCGGTGTCCGACGGAGTTGAGAAGTACGGTAGTGAGGGCATACGCGGCATCGAGGGAAGTTTGCGACTTATCGGCGGTGAAGATTGTGTTTAAGATATCTGAAATTTCGTCCTGGGTCGGCGGGGGAGTCGAGCCGTCGGCGGGCTTTACGACGATAGCGGGTGCCATGGGAGGCGAGTCGAGATGCGGCATGTAGAGGCTTGCCGTCTATGTGTGGGAATAATAGTGTTTCTCTGTGTGGAAAGAGAGACGATTTTGTGCGCCGTTCTTACGAAGCACGATAATGGCCGGTGAAGAAGCCGTGAGAAGAGGAAGCCGAGTAGGCAAGTATGGCAAAGTTTGGAAGAATAAGAACACACGGGTAGAGTGGAGATTTTTGAGGAACAAGACCACCGCGACTTGCACTGGTGTATGTTGTTGTTGGAGCGAAAAGGGAAGCCAAAAAAAAGTTCCCCTTGGGGGCTCCACTGCCCAAAAATTCCTTACTAAGTGGAATAGAACTACCTAAGGCCGCAAGGGCAGGGAACCCGGCGGAACCTTGACATCAGCTTGGCAGCGACCTCGAGGCAAATTCGGCCTCGGCCTCGGCGATAGTTCTAGCGGCTGCGCTATCGATAGAAGGAGTGTCTAGCGCTATCGATAGAAGGAGTGTCTAATCTCTCTCTCGTCAGTGGCCGAATTCGAATTCAGTACACAGTAGTACAGCGAAGATTATTCGTTCGACATGGAAACACCTTCACCCATGACTATCGAGTAACTGAACTTATATTTCTTCACCTAAACACTCTTTCGACCAATTCACAACCGCAAACCTAAGAGCCTCTTTACGCTCGCAACGTTCATGGAAACGACTTTGAAAAGAATTGCCGGGACTTTGGCTACGGGAATGCGAAGATGAATAGTACAGCAATCAGCATACATCAAGTATCAGATGCTCCATTTCTGACAGTGAGAAGCTACTGCCCATACCCTGTGTATCAACCCAAGTCACAGTCAAGAGATGGGCCAGGGGATCGTGAAGGACTGTTGTGTATCCCAAGGCAGGGTTCAGTACCCGCGTCTTCATCTATTATTAAATGACAGACAGGGAAGCCCCGATCACCAGAGCTGTCAATTCACCCGCTCCTGCGCCGTGACAATTGGTCTCTTTGCGCCAGCACTTCATCTAGACACCCAGGCGAGCATTTGAACCATTCTCCTCCCACCATGTCAAAAATAGCCTTCCCCAAGACCATGGTCTTCAAGGGTAAAAGTTGACTATTTACCCTCCAACTCCGCTTAGCAAAGTAATCCCATTGTTACCCAAAATCTTCGCTATCGACGTTTCTGCAACTTCCACTCCTCGTCCCTTTTATCATCACTTACCACTCAAAATCTACATCAACCACCAAAATGCAATTCTCCTCCATTATAACCCTGTTATTTTCCCTTTGCGTTTTCACAAGTGCCTATACCTGCGCACCATGGGTTCTTCCAGCGGATTGCCTCAAAGAGGCCGCAGCTTTCGCTGAGAAGATGAAATCCAAGCCAGAAGGGAAAGACAACCCAGATGCTCCAGCAGCAGCAATCATCCCAGGTCCTCCAGCACCGCCTCCAAAACATCGCAATTGCGGAACTCTTGGTATCATGGATGCGGATGACGCTGCGTGCGACAGGATGTACAGACCAGCCGCACGACCGCCGCCAGTCCCGTCGCCAGCGCCTCAAGTGGAGGCAGAGAAAGAGGAGCGTGTTGCTGGTTTGAAGAGACTCGCAGTCCCATTGCAGACATAGTTTTTTTTCGCAAGGTGTTTGGCGGATATGAAGGGGAGAAGTCTGAAGATTTTTGTTTGGGACAAGTTGCTCGATCACATTGGCATGAATGGGTACATTTAAAAAACCTAAAGGAATGTAACAATCAGAATGTCATCTGGATCGTTCATTATTGAAGCCTTCTCCGTGAAAAGGATTGAAGACTCTAGTAAGTGGTATTCTAGTCGGAATACCAATATGAAAATATCACCGTCCACTTGTCGATTCCATTCAACTTCCGCGTCTCGAATACTATCAGCAGAGCGTCTAGCTAGGCTTCTCCCTGTTCAATGTAGAAATTGATACATTCTGGTAATCTTCCTTGCTTTTATTGCCGGACCTCATCGCAATAAACAATGAACTCAGCGTCCTATTGCCACTTTGAGTTGCCTCTCAAGCTGGCTTTGACATGATATCCGATTTTGTTACTTATAGCTAGAGATTGATTAATGTTGACTTTTTGGGGAAACGTGGACGAGGGGCATGAATTCGCGATTGTAACGGAGATTCTTAGCATCTGTCAGTTGCGTTCTTACGCGATAGCGATCTAAGAGCTTGTTGGAAATAAATGGAAACGTAGAATCAATTTTCTTTGAAGACAATCTTGAAGCAGGAGGATTCACCTCCCGTCCACGCCCACTGAGGTGTCAACTAATGCTGACAAACACAGGGTTGCTTATCGATAGTTCTAACCTGAATGACGCTCGCCGAGGGGCAAAGTTCTTTCGAGTCAGAAGTCAAACTCTTCAGAAACTTCCGCAGTTCGCGAACAACAAAAACCTCACACTCAAGGGGGTTGTGCAAATAATCCGCAAAGATGGTCATGCCAAAGTCGAAAAAGAGTGTCGGTCTCGGCAACAGTCTTATGAACGATCGCTTTGGGAGGAATAAAGGCTCGGAAATGCACAGAGGAAATGCCCAGGAAGGGATTCAACGGACAGGCGTCACTGGCGAGAAAGTATAGGAACTGCTGGACCTATAGATTTTCTAGCAGTGCTAATTCGTCTCCGTAGTATGTCACGAACCACAAAAAGGAGGCCTCCTGGGTGAAGATGCGAAGTGTCACGGAACAAGCGGCCCTTGACGAGTTCCTAAGCACCGCCGAACTTGCTGGAACTGATTTCACAGCCGAGAAGCTCAACAACGTCAAGATCATACACACCGATCAGAAGAATCCCTACCTACTTTCCGCCGCAGAGGAGCGCGCCACAGTGAAGAAACACAAGGAGAACCGGACGAGAATCACCGTGCCCAGACGACCACACTGGGACAAGAATACCACACCAGAAGAGTTGGATGAAGCCGAGAGACAATCACTTTTGGAATGGCGGAGAGGACTGGCTGAACTACAAGAATCAAACGATCTGCTTATGACACCATTCGAGCGCAATTTGGAAGTATGGAGACAGCTCTGGCGAGTCATCGAACGCTCAGACTTGATTGTGCAGATTGTGGACGCAAGAAACCCACTGATGTTCAGATGTGAGGACCTGGAGAATTACGTGAAAGAGGTGGACAAGAAGAAGAACAATTTGTTGCTCGTGAACAAGGCCGATATGATGACGCTAGAGCAGAGACTGGCATGGGCAGATTATTTCGAGGCGGCTGGCGTCAACTACAAGTTCTTCTCGGCGGCACTTGCAAAAGAAATGAACGAGGCACGAGACTTGAGTGGAAGCGAAGAGGAAGATGGAGAAGAAGAGTCCGAAGAGGACGACGAAGCAGAGGAGGAGGACGACGAATCTGAGGAGGAAAGCCAGCTATCAGCGAAGGCAAAGAGTCTCAGTGTAAAAGACGACCGAACGCACAAGAATCTGCACGAACAAGTGGCGGAGCTGGATGAAAGTGAGCGCACCAGGATATTGACTACAGATGAGCTCGAATCGTTGTTTCTACAACACGCACCAGCGGTTGAAAACGGCCCAGAAGGACGAGCTCGCAAGACGACAATTGGATTGGTGGGATATCCCAACGTCGGAAAGTCGTCGACTATCAACGCCCTTGCGGGTGCCAAAAAGGTGTCGGTTTCAGCTACGCCGGGTAAAACCAAGCATTTCCAGACCATTCTCCTCAGTGACGAGGTCACACTTTGCGATTGTCCTGGTCTTGTCTTCCCCAACTTTGCTACCACCAAGGCCGAACTGGTGTGCAGTGGTATCTTGCCCATTGATCAACTACGTGAGTACACGGGACCTGCGGGTCTCGTTGCTCAACGTGTGCCACAATCATTTTTGGAAATCATTTATGGCATGAAAATCAAAATTCGGCCTGCTGAGGAAGGCGGTACTGGCATACCCACAGGCGCCGAGGTTCTCCGAGCTTATGCAGCTGCTAGAGGTTTTGCGACCACGGGTTTGGTATGACTCCATTCGCCCTTTTAACGCTTACTGAGCTAACATAGTCAGGGACAACCTGATGAATCTCGAGCAGCTCGATATGTCTTGAAGGACTACGTCAAGGGCAAACTGCTCTATTGTCATCCACCACCCTCAGACCCAGCAATTGATGATCGCTATTTTAACAGAGAGCTATACGACGTGGCGCATTTACCAGAGAAGCGAAGAGCGGCACTGGCTGCGAGTGTCGCAGCATCCTTTGCCGCTTCAGAAGCCGCATCGACCGCATCCGTTATGGACGATGATGGGGATCTGATCCCTCTTGGAGCAGCCCAGGGCCCGAAGACCGGTCGTCTAGATGCTCGATTCTTTGCTAGAGGACAAGGAAACGGCGCGCTGAGGATGCCCTTCCATTACCAATACAGCGAGCAGGTCCAGCAAGGCAAGCTGCCGACTGGTAGGAAAGCGCGAGAGATCCTGGCATTGGAAAAAGACGTCGATCCTAGCGAGCTTAAGCTAAATAGCAAGAAGCACTTCAAGGCTAACAAGAGGAAGGCGAAGGCAAAGATCTCGACTGAGTTCGACTGAGCACCAATAAGGTCGACGCGGCCCACTTCTATGGTGTTGTGGATGGCACAAGACCATCTTTGATCACAATGTCGACATAGCGTGTTCGCAAAGGTGTTCCCCAAAAGAAGACCAGTCTTTTCCCGCTGAGATGGTTAGCTCGTCTTTCCTGCCAGATAAAATCCTTCATGTCACCACAATGGGGCCTTGAATCGACATGCCCATCAAGACCCTTCCAGACTAGCATGGTAAGTTGTGCTCCGCGTTCTGTCTTCCATTTCAAGGTTGACTTTGATGAATTTCTGGCGAGCGCTCGAAAATCAAATCGCCAGAAATCCAATACCATCGAATGTCAATTCGGCAGCAGGAAATCTGTTGACCATTCCATTGGAGGAACACCAAAATTGAAGTTTAGGACAGTTGCGATGTTCTTCATCCTTATCGTCGAGTCTTATAAAGGGCGATGGTGCTTGAATAACCAATAATGAACTAACAAAAGAAATAAGAGGGGAATAAAGAGATTGTCTCAGTTATTTATTCACTTCCTTTCATACAGAACTTTTGACTACCTGATCTGTCTCTATTCTTAACCTTTGTTCTTCAGCCATTCACATCTCCCATACTCAACCACCGATCTCTTTCTGACCAGTCATATCGTTTCGTTTCGTTTAATTAAACACGTGCATTATTTCTTGTTTCACGGTCTCATGCACGCGCTCTAACACGTGCAGATTATCTGCTTTTCGTGTTATTTGATCGCGGAGGCCGCTTCTGATAGATCAGCGAATACGTCATTCCTAGTCATAATATTTTTTTACCTACCCATGATTCGTTGGGAATCCCGTAACACGACTCAATTCGTCTCTGTGCATTTCTCCTTTTCTTCACGTTTGATGTAGATCGTTTGCGATGCGATACGAGGCCTTGTGGCGATCGATACGAAATAACATTTTAGCGTTTGACACGAAGTAACATTTGAGCGATTGATGGGGTTGTGTATGGTTGCATTGCTCGTGGGATTTTGTTCACAGTATTTAGTACTGGGGTAACTTGGATGGGTATCTATCTTTTTCATCTGTACCCTATGACTCGCAGGGCTCCTTGTTTTCAGTGAGCGATTTCTATCCGTGGGCCGCAGAGTTAGCAGTATACGGTATATACCAATCTCCCCGCTGTACTTTGGCCAACCCTCAAATGATGTTTAATCTCGTCGTTGGCGTAAGGCAGGAAAGATAAGGTGAAGGTGCGAAGTTCGGAGGGCGGATTATCATGCTCAGACGCCAACTAATTCACTTTTAGCTGCTGATATTGATGGTATGTTGTACACACGCTAGGATTGTGTCACATGCCGCAGTCTTGAAGCAACCAACTGTATGGTCAGAAGGAATCATGAAAAGCACGTACACTTTTCGGATCGTTAATTGATGACTTCAAGTTGTTTCGGGTTCTGGTCTTTCAAAATATTTAACACGCATTGCGTGCTCCTTTCTCAAGAACGAGAACGACCAACGGGAGGTCAAAGACGAAAGAGCTTTGTCGTCCTTTAAGGAAGATTCATCCCTCGCGCTAACCATAGGCACAACACCAAGACATATGCCTTGGAGGTGCTGACAACCAATCAAAAGAGACAAGGCTGTGCTTTCCCAGGGTAACAACGGTGTCAGCAGCGTACGAGGCAATCTTTCCGCTGCCAATAATGATAAACAACGCAGACAAAGAAGATCAGACGTGAAATCCATGCGTTCCACCGTCCATCTGAAAGTTAGCATGCTGCAAGCGCCGCTGGTTATTATCATCTACCATGGTGAGAGAGTTGGTAGTATGTCTGGTCGATGTACTGTGTATCGCATCCATGGCACACGTCCCCCCCACTCGCCTACTGTAGTACTGTGTATATTATTACTAGTACGCCAGATAGGCGAACAACAATTTTCACAAGCGAGAGATCCTCAACACACACGGACTCCGATCCCCCAGAAACAACTGGCGCATCGAATAACCGCGCCGATTAAATGAGATGCACGCGAGAGATTATCGCGGCATAATGATCGCTGGGTGGCCGGCTAGCTCCATAACCGCGTCTGACATAGAGAGAAAAAAGATCGACCCCCTTAACGAAGACATCAGGACACCCCGAGCAAATACTGGGTATGGCGAAGAGCCTTCTTCACATGATGGGGCAATAATTGGGGCTGATTAGATTTAATTCAGCCTTATGACAACACATTGGTGATCCGCCGTTCGTCTCGCAACGGAGTTGTATGGATCTATCCCTAGAAATCAGATCCCGGCCGGCATATTAAATTTCTGGCCTCTTTCTAGACGCAAGAGAGAAACAACGGTATCCTGGTCTGTCAAAAAGTCTCAGCCTCGGGGCGGCTGGTCCCATCTTTTTCTTATAGACTTGATAAGAGTCACTGCTTCCTTTTGTTGCCTTGCCCTCACGCACATAAAATACCATCATTCACAGTCATTCCTTCCAATCACACTCTCTATCTTTCCATTCTTCAGGATGAGACTCGCAGGATTGATCATCAGCACGCTCGTCGCTGTCACTGTTGCGGCTCCAGCAGCTCTCCCTGTTGAACAAGCTGTTCAGTCAACTGAGGCAGTCGAGGCGGCGGAGGCAGTCGATGCAGTTGAGACAGTCGAGGCAGCTCAGGGGAACAGGGCCGTTGAGGCAGTTCAAGAAGCCAAGGCTCCAGCAGCTGGAGGATGCTCAGTAGGCTTCGTGTTCGCCCGTGGCTCCACCGAGATATCACCTCTGGTGAGTTTTGCCCTCCACCAAAATTCTCGAAAGACCAACTCAACGGATTGGACTAACTGTCATTCTTAGGGCACGCTCATTGGCCCAGGTTTGCAATCCGCGTTGAAGAGACAGATACCCGGCGTGCAAACATTTCCAGTCTATTACGCAGCTTCACTCGGTACAAACATTTCCAATGACCGAACGGACGCCGCCAGTATCCAAAAGGGCGTCGAAGCCTTCAATAAGGCTGGCGGCTGCTCAGTCCTAGTCGCCGGTGGTTACTCGCAAGGCGCAGCAGTCGTAGGTCCCCCTAATCACCTCACAAAAAAAAGCCTCCTGCAAGTCATGAACGCTAACCACTGCCACTCCGTACAGATGCACAATGTTGTCCAAAAAAAGCTAAGTGCAGAAATGAAGAAAAAACTCCTAGCCGTCGCCCTATTTGGAGACACGCGGAACAAGCAAGACGGTGGCCACATCAAAAATTTTCCCAGCGACAGGTCGAGGGTATGGTGCAATCCCACCGACGGTGTCTGTTCAGGAGCTCTCAATGTCAACGCCTATCACCTCTCCTATAGCAACGCTCAGATCAACGAGGCCGCCGCATGGCTCGCCAAGGCGGTAAAGTCTAAGAAGCAAAAGCCTTCATAGTTTTGGATGCTTTGCTTATTTTTTTTGTTATACATAAATACCCTTCTGTCTTGTCCAGCGTTTTGTTGGGCGAATTTGGTAACTTTAGATCCAAGGTGAGATCTTTGCATTTCCCAAAAAGCAGGAAATGCTATGCTGGCGAAAGAAAACCGTCAGAAATACAAACTGCTTCCCGTCCATTTTCGTCGTGATCACTACACCACACCATACTGATATCCCCTCTCGCCATGGAAGAATCCTTCACTATCTACATTCCAAAAACGGATCAAGTCCGTACACCAAACCAGAATAGAACCGGCCAGACTCATACAAATCCCTCCGTCCCCAATCCGGACCTTCCCCCTCGTGATCTACCGTAAAAAGCTTGTTAAAAGTCACAGTCGCAATCGCAATCGCAGTCGCAGTAGTCGCACGCGCGGAAAGTCAAAAACCTCGAATAAACGCTCTACAAAAGGGCATAACTACCAAGTACCTAGGTACCTACCACACCCATTCCATAGATTACCCGTTCCCCTCCCATCCGTACAATGCCTCCCCCATCCCATCCCATCCCACCCCATCCCATCCCAAACCCCAAGCTCTCTCAAAAAAGCGCAATCACAAGGCCCTCAAGCTTTCTCTTCGTGGATTTAACCAAAACAAGGTAAACCCCCCTAAGCACTACAAAGCACGTTCACTAATATGATTGCCGAGATAAATATCCTAGGTGTTTACTGTGGATATAACGCCTTTACGTTTTGTGAGGTACCCGACTGTGGTAGGTAGGGGTAATCTTCATGCAATCGACACATGGGAGGAAGTACTATGAATCGATTGACAGGGAATCCCAACGTCTCGAGAGAGATCTACGATAGAGAAGGTTCCATACACAGTAGATCCCTACTCGGTTTGAGATAAAGTATATACATGCACAGTACATACCACAGTACTGTCAGGAGGAGGCAAAGGAAAAGAGGAGGAGGGGGAAGGGAGGGTGTCTAGTACTATGGCAGCATCTAACATCCATGTCGCATGTCCTGTTCATCGCGGGCAGATCCCCGTTGTTCATACTACCCGCCTTACCATGGCCACTACATCACTTTATTACAGTAGTTCTAGTAGTATAAAACCATTACTCAAGAAACTTAATTTCCCCAATCATTTCCATCGTCTAGAACGCGTGGTCGATACAACCCCTGCAAAATCAGAGGATGGACTGTGCAAAGAGCAAGCTTTTCCTTAGGTCCCTTGGGCCTTGGGGTCCCCCTTGTACTGGTCCGTTCCATGCTGTACTCTGAGAGTATTCTTTCCTTCCTTTCCTTCTGCCGGCCCGTTGTTTCCGATTGACATGATGTACGCTTCCCACAAGATTGGCGAGCTCGCCTCGCTCGCCTAAATAGATGAACTTCGAGGCTCTTCGCGTAATTACAACCTCGGACCCACGGGACTACACAACAGCACAACCCTCCCTCAGACCTGCACAACTTTAATTTCTCGGTACTTGGTTGGCAGCTAAGGCTGCCATAAAGCAATAGTGGTAGTCAGCATCATTTCAATTCAACGCATCATTCGGTTAACGACTGATCAGCGGGAACTGTGGTGTCCGACCAGTTGCCCTTCTGTGAACAAGTAGGGCAAGATAGAAGTATTGCCAGAGTTCGGGTAAAATTTCCTCCACTGTCGTCCTGGAGCTAAAGATTAGTTCTCATCATTTTCTCGCATACTAATAGGGACAGCGGTGCATGGGAACAGAAAATAAATGCTGCCGCTGAGAATGCCGTTACTTCGTTACTTTGAACACAGGGTATCATACTAAGCTAAACCATAGCAAAACCTTGAGGGTACCGAAACTATCAATCAACCCAATGCCGTGAGAGAGATATTAAAGAGGAACCGATACTTCCATCCGCATCACGCCACCATTCTTTCAGGCCTTCAAAGATACCTAATAATCGCCATGGCGTCTCTTGTCCTTGTTTTGCAAATGCTTCTCTGCTGCGATGCTTCCACTGAACGCTCCCATGAGGGCACCCGCTGCCGTGGAGAACACGTCACCCTTTCCTGCCTGGTGTCCTATGAGTCCTCCAGCAAGCGCACCAGCTAGACTGGCTCCAAGAGCATTGTCCTTCGGCAGGGACTTGCGACGACTGTCTCGGTGGCTATCACGATGGCTGTCACGATGGCTATCACGATGGCTATCTCGGTGGCTATCTCGGTGCGACCGGCGGCGACGTGGTGGCGGGCTAGATCTACGATCGTGATCATGCCGACGACGATTCTCATGTGGCCGTGATGATTGACTGCGATGCTGGCCCATTTCGTAGGCTCCAGGAATAGGAAGAGGCACGGAGTATAGCTGCTGCTGCTGGCCTGAGTACGGTTGCAACTGCTGGCTTGAGTACGGCTGCACTTGGTGATCGTCGTTAGGTTGCATCCGTTGACCTGCATGTGGTTGCATTTGCTGCATTTGCTGATACTCGTAGGACAAATTTTGACCCGGAGGTGGCGGGTAGAGATGACCATAGTTCTGAGGATCATCTTTAGGATATGACTAGTCAGGATGTTTAGCAATTGCACAACAACGGGTTCAGGAGCGTCAAAATTTACTGCTGGAAAATAAACCCCCTGATGTGGACTGATTCTTACTTTGCGTTGCTGCGCGTGGTTCACCGACTCGCTGCGGGACTCGTTGCCGGAATATCTGCGAGGTCTTCTTTTTGGATGGGCCTCAGCAGCATAGCCTTGATCTTCAATGTCACTGAGGCGGTTTTCTCCACTACGGCGAGGTGGTTCGCCTTTCGGATCGACCCTAGGTTCTGGAGAAGGGTGCTCTGCTTCTGGATGCGGCTCTTCCACTACCTGTACCGTTTCGCCATGGGCATTTTTGCGCCATCTCTTAGGTCTGTGAATCTTGCGCCCGTATTCCATGGCATGGTCGTGGGCTGTGTCGTGGTATCTGTCCACGAGGCGGTCGAAACCTTCGATGCCAAGCTCCTGCTGGATATTAGTGTTATTGCCAACGGTACTCTACAAGGCTCGAACCCACAACAATGTCCTCGGCCATGGAGTCAGAAAGTTCGGACTGGGGATGTTCTTGTGGCTGATGGATGGGCTCTTGGTCTGGTGGAAGCTCGAAGGGTGTATGGTCTGCGGCCCTCGACTCTTCCTTGGTGGGGGAGGATTTCCTAAATGGGTCGGATAGGAAAGCTGATTTTGCAGATTGTGTCAGTCTATGTAACTGTGTTGAATATTGCAGAACCTGTTGGTACTCAGGGAGATTTCGGTCGCAGGGTCGATCTCCACATCCATAACATGAGATGAGTCTTCGAGCTCATTGCTGCCTGTGACAAACTCCAACTTGACGGTCTTGGGATTGAAATATACACTAACTGGGGTGAAACGCAAACGACTGAGCTTGGTAGGAATGGCAAGGCTGGAAACTTGGAGAGGAAGGCCGAGGTAGGTGGTGCAAGGTGAGTAGTAGGAGTCGTAGTCGTAGCCGTAGCCGTAGGAAGATAGAATTGGCCAGTCTCAGAGGTCGCAAGCGCGGGTCGCGATTGCTGGTCTTATGCCTCATGAGGTGCCTCAGGTCTTATGCCTCATGAGGTGCCTCAGGGCTCATGCCGTGTATGCCGTCATCTCAGTCATTGCCAGGTTTGTGCAACGCCAAGGAGGCCTCTAAGAACTTCATGCCGCCATTTCCTCTATCAAATCACAATCTGCTGGGCCGTGTTGGAGTGCAGTGCGCCGTAGCTACTACAGGACAACCATTGTTATGCGTAACAAGACATGACGGTTGTTTGATGTATCAATGCGTTTTAGAAGTTGCGGTGATCATGGCATTGATACCTCCAACCTATTCTGGAAAGATTCTAGACTCCTGTCGGCAACCTGGTGCACCTCGTGCTCGTGGAGTCGTGGTCGTGGTCGTGAGCGTGGAGGCGTGGTCTAGAGGTACCTGGCACCTACTAGAGAGGCGCTAATGGAAGCCAAACCCTCCGATCTGCTCTGCCTGGCCTCCACTACTGAGACAACACCTTGAACCTTGAACCTTGAACCCAACATCTCTTCCAATTATAGCCCCTACAATCTCCAAAACGTCCTCAACATTCCCCACGGTTCACGACAAACGTACCGAGTACTCCTCCAACTGCGAAACCCCAATCATTTGCGGGGCTTGGCCGCGACAACATCAAGACCCAACCAGGCAGTAGATACGTGCCATCGCACTGCCCACTCCTATCGCTACCGCCGCAGACACACCATGGACGTGTAAACGTTCCGACCCCTGACAAAGCAACTCGACTGTTGCCATGAGTACCACCATGCAAAGGTTGTTTAGCGTGCGTGAGAAGAAAGGAAAGTCCAACACCACTGAGAAGGTGAGTAGACTCCGTGCTCTGCAGGCATATACTTGCACTGTGCTGCGTTGTTGCGAATGGAGGGGCGCCCTTGACACTGTTCTCGTCCTATTGTCTGCTGCACTGCACTGATACAGAGGCTAATCATCGATCAGCTGGAGCACCACCGTCATCACCGCCTTCATGCCTCCTTTCCCCGCATACTACACTCCGAAGAGAAAAGCAAACGCAAGCCTGACAAAGACGAGGACAAGAAGGTCAAAGAGCTGCTACAGCGCCTACAAACGAACAACGCGGCTTCCATTGCGACCCAGACACACGTAGAGGACGTTCTCAGGTTATCCTCCATCAATGGCGACCCCGATAAGGCCTTCGAGCTGTTCCTCTCAGTGCAAGATTCCGTGGCTGGAATTTTGCATGACTGCAATCCAGAGGCTAAGCTGGTCGGGGCCGTCAATCGGGAAAACGTAACTTGCTACTTGGACTCTTTACTCTTCTCCATGTTTGCGCAGACCGACAGCTTCGAAGGAATCCTTACCGCTGACGACGAGAAATATGAGAAATATCCCGAGAAGAGGGAACTCGTTATTCTTCTCCGTTTATGGGTGAACATGCTACGCACCGGAAAATTGATAACAACCGATATTGTAAGAATTGTCACCATGCAGAAGACCCTACGCTGACCAGATGATTCAGACAGAAAAGCTACAGGAGGCACTTAAAAAATGCGGTTGGACGGATGCCGCGCTATTACGCCAACAGGACGTCTCTGAGGCCTTCACCTTCATCACTGATGCCCTCGACCACCCCCTTCTCACACTAAAAATGGATGTCTATCACCCTGGCAAGGAGGACAATGACGACCACAGGATAGTCAAAGAACGATTGCTCGATGTGGCTATTCCCAACCCACCTGAAGACGGTAGTGTCATCAGACTTGAGGACTGCTTAGAATCATACTTCAACAACAAGGTAGAAGTCAAACGGCATCTGCAACGTCGGAACACCATCCAGTCATTTCGCTCTATGGACAAGGGTCAGGTCATTGTAACGGAGTCAACCGATTCGCGGCCGGGCTCTCCTGCCAGCATGAGTGCGTGTACGATTCCATTTGATGTCTTACGATTAGTACTAACAAAAGCCCGCCAGCAGATAGCATTTTTAATCATCGGCGAATTGAGAATGGTGAGCCTTCGAAATATCAAACCCGTGATGACATCTTGGTACGTGGCCCATTGAGACGAGCGAGCACCGTCAAGAAGGAAGTTTTGATGTCTGCATGGCAGTTCTTCAGTCTGATCCGTAAGTCGTAACCGCTGCTTGTGAGACAGCTTTTGCTAAAGATGTTCAGCTTGGCCCACGCATGAGCATCCGATCGACGAGCATCCCAGGAATGACAAGCAGGTTGCTGATCATCTAAAGACCAAGCGGCCTGTTCTTGGGATATGTCTCAAACGATACTCCATGACTAACCAAGGAGTTGGCACTAGATTGGACACCTACATTGACATTCCTTTGGAGATCGGTCTGCCTCACTTCATATCTGACGACTGTGGACACGAAGATGAAAATTTCGAACCCAACTTCACCAATTTCAAGCTCAAATTACTGGCTGTGATATGCCACCGAGGCAATTCGCTGGATCGTGGGCATTATATATCCCTGGTGCGTGGAGACGCCGACGTCCCTTTTAGCAGCATTGTACCAGTACAGGCTACAAAATCTCAGGTCGCAGACTTTACAAAGCCACCGCAAACGTCACAGCCATCTGAAACAATTACAACCGCCGCATCAACCCCGACTAACAAGGATGCATCTGCCCAGCCAACTCAGTCAACGACCAAGAATGCCCCAGAAGATCCCCCAACCTCGAGTCCACCCGTTCCCAACCAAAGCCCGGAAGGATTGAGTGACGATGCGAAAGAAGCTCCTTGGTTGCGCTTTGACGACCTAGCCAAGGATCGAATATCGTACGTCGACATCCATCAAGCGCTCAAGAACGAGGTGCCTTATCTTCTCTTCTATCAGGTACTGCCTATTGAGGATGAACTCCTGTCGGAAACAAATGGACCCATGTCAGAGCAAGGTGACCCTCCTACGTATAATGAAGCTGTCGTGGACGCAAGCACCGATGAGCTCAGCAGGATCACAACTGAATCAGCAGTAACCGATGGATCCACGACAAACTCCGTCGTGGATACCATACCTTCCAATGACTCATTATTGCCCACATCCGATGCAACGATCTCTACATACGAGGTCAGCGCCGATGAACCATCGTTGATCAATGTTGAAAACATCGGTCGACCAATTCTGGTTGGACGACCCAGTCAGAGTGATCCAGAAATTCGACTACCCTCACCTATTACGGTTGAGCAACCGCGAGCTGATCCTCCCGTAGACATCACTCGACCAAAAAGCATAGATATTTCCACGCTAGCACTCGCCTCACCAGACCACGTCGTTCGCAGTAGTGTGGACGGGAACAGTTTCCAGTCCAACCAAGGCAGTCTCACGTTCACCGAAGAATCCCACAAAGGTAGTTCTTCGGCACCCATCACGCCAGGGGATGAAACGGAGACGAAAAACGGCTTTCTTTCTGCATCTCGGAGGAACAGCATCAGCAAGGGTTGGCTGAAGACGAAATCACGGCCGAACAGTCAAAGTGGGGAAAATCGACTTAGTGCCACCTTGTCCCGTCTCCGGAGCAGCATGAGCAAGGATAAACTTGGCTCCACGCACAACATGGCCTTGCCAATGGAGAACGGAGTTGCCGTCTTCCATGATGGGTCGCCGGAAAGACGGGGGAGTACGGGTCTTCCATTGGAGAGTGGTGATGCGGGAGCTGCGCATCGGAAAAGCGGTAGTTTTGGACGGAGTAAGAGTTTGAGGCATGCTGGGAAGAGGAGGAGCAGGACGATTGGGAAGTCGAATACTGAGGTTGGCATGGAGGAAGCGAAAGGGAAGGCGAAGAAAGATTTGGAGAGTCCTGATAGGCAATGCGTTGTCATGTGAGATTATGAGGTTTCGTGCTTGATAAGTTTTTCTTTTTCCTTTTTTTCTTCCTTCCTGTTTTCCTTGCTTCTATTATTGGTTTTGATGTTTTCCCTGCATGGATGTTTTTCTCTGGATTGTAGGAATTTTTCTTCCTTCGTCGTCGTCTTTGGTTGCAGGGCATGCATGGATATTGGTCTTTCTGGACTTCAATTGGCATTGTTGTGGCGTTGCTTCCTTACTTACTTCCTTACTTGCTCGACTTTCTTGCTTCCTTACTTGCTCGATTTACTCGACTTGATCGCTTGCTCGCTTGCTTGTTTGCTTGTTTGCTTGGATATAGTAGAGAGACCTGGAAAGTGCTTAGATACCCTAGGATAAAGTGAATAATAGAGAAGAGAGAGGCCTTTTGTATAATAAACAATGAAGCAAGGGAAACCCCCTCTTTTTTTGACAACCTATATCGTCGTATACCAACTTTTGCAGACGTGATGGTATGATGGTGTTATAACCGTGACCTTGTTTGTTCAGGTGGGATATCATCTACTCTATATATAGTAGCTACAATAATAAGTTTAAAATCAAGAATAGTATATAAGTTAGTATAAAAGTAGAAAAGCTTCAATTGGTATCTACCAATAAGTAAATTTTAAACTAACTCTACTACTAGATATACTAGTACTCCCAGTTTAGAGGGAAAAGAGATATATAGTACATCAGTATCTACAATATATATAACCTTCCAAGTACAGTAAATACTCGACTCTTAACAAAAACCAAGGGCCAAAAAGGGACTGAAAAAATAGTATTCCGGAGCACCCCCTTACATCAAGTTATTTGCTCGAGTCATCTCATCTCCACAAATCAATCGTAATAATGTCGTGCATGGCTAATCCGCCCGTGCCCACAGGGAAAAAAAAAAACCCCCACCCACATCATCTCATCTCATACCCGCACCCGCACGCACGCACGCACCGCTCCAGCTTTGAAAGCGAGCCTTGTCCCAAACGCCGGCTTAAGAAGGCAAAAATGAGAAACATGAAGAATAAAGAAGAAAAAAAAGGATTGATAAAAGTGGAGAGTGGATACAGGAAAACGTCCCAAAGTGGTGATTTGTGGATGGCGCCTTGCGGGAAACGAAAAAAATCGGTATCCACCACTTTTCGAAGGGAAAAAAACATGGGGAAATAATCGCCGGCTGGGAAAGCGTTTGCTGATTCGGGTCGTTTCCATGTGTAGGGCTCTGGGTCGGGTGGAGCTCGTTTGCGATTGCGCGATCTGGTGTCTCTCGGTCCCTTGCATCAATGTCTCACATCTTGGCTTGTTCGCTTCCATCACTTCACATCGCGTGGTAGAATTCATCATCCTCAACACCCAGCAACCTCTTTATCGTGTCGATCCTGCTGTGCCCTCTGAAATTCCTCATGCGGTGGCACCATACTGGTTTCTCATCTTTGAACATGAATTCGCCACCGACCCAGAAAATGTTGCCACCTTTTCCTCGGAGACCGTTTTGTTCGTCAAGGACTTGCTTGTATTGGCCTTTTACCCATTGATATTCGTTTGTCCCTTTCATGTAATCGGGGCGTGGCCCTGGGTGGATAGTCCAGCTCATGCCCAATGCTTTGTAGAGCTTCTTGGTGGGGTCGGCGTAGATGGGGAATTGGGTCCCGGTCGCCTTGCGATACGAGTCGATAAGTTTCGGTGACCCTAGACCGATGATTGTGATTGAAGTTGGGACGGGCAGGGTGAAGTAGGTCTGTAGAGTGATGCTCTTGCAAAGTGCTTTGATATAAGCTTGACATGCCTGTCAGAATGTCAATATGGAATGGTATTGTCGCAGCTGGGGAAGAGGTAGAAGCTTACGCCACAGAAGAAATGTCTCACAAAGAGCACCATCTGTTGCTCGCCTATTGCTAGATCGCCAGAGTAGATGCTCTTGAATGGTCGCGAGTTGCCTTCGGAATCGAATATCGCTATGTCCCCGGCTGACTCGACGGCCTTTGCATCCGGAAGATTATCGGAGACTTGTATCTGATTTTGCCATTGCTCGAATAATTGATCGGAATCTGGATGGTCCAGCTGACACGACCCGTCATCACATGAGCTTACGGTGGCAGCAGCCGTCGAGCCTCGACGAGCAGTGTACATTGTGTTACTGGAAGCATACGAAGATTGGCTGGAGTGTGAAGATGTCGGGCTATGTCTTGAGTCTTTAGTGGAAGATGTTGTCGGTCTTGGATGTGGCGCGAGCACAGGTGAGCTTCGACTGATTTCGACCATGTTGTAGGTCCTTGGTGGTATTGAGATGACTGGAGTGTGCTGGTCGTGTTCTTCTGTCAAATAGCTTGAGAAGTAACTTGATTGCGAGGATGTTGAGCTACGCGCCGATCGTGTTGATGAGCTGTCGGATCGTGTTGGTATTGGAGGCAAAGGAGTGTCTCTACTTGGAGGAAGTGAATACACATCTGTGTATCTGTTGCTTTCCACCGGCCACGATATCTGGAAGCCAGCTTTGGGCTTCTTCCCAAATCCGAACATGGTTGCACTGCTTTCGGGAAGTCGCAAGGCAGATATGCCAAGGCCAATGTCAAGATCGAATCCGATGTACCAATGCTGGGACTTCAAGGATTAAAAGTCAGGGCGTGATGGGTGTGTATTGGTTGTTCCGGTGTGATGAGATGAGGTTATAGAAATGGCGTGGAGGGCGGGTGAGGAGGGTACGGCAATGTGGTATATAAAAAGAAGAGTTCAGCGACTGAGAAGGGGGAGTGTCAGATGAATACGGAAAGCTACTGTAAGAAAGAAGTGGGGCTTGGGTGGATAGGGTATGTTTTGAATGGTCGGCGAATAGCTGAAGATCTCGATGAACAGAATTGCTTCAGCCGAGTAATGTCCCATTTATCTCGCCAGGCTATTTTTGCGAAGGAAGGAAGATCCGTTCTCCATCCCTTGCTGAAGGGTAGCGAATGGCGACTAGCGAGAGGCCATGTGCGGGCGAGGATGCACTGTCACGTTTGGATATTCCATGCCAAAGCTGAAGCTAGCCTCAGCACACCAGGCACTCCCGTCGGCTCAGCCCGCGACTGTTTCGGAGTGTTGTCGTGAGGAACTTCTCGGAGCTTGTATGTCTATTTGTCAGTTCCGCTGCCATGAGTTGTCCATGTCAGTTCCGCTGCCATGAGTTGACCAGCTTGTCCGACATTCTAGAAAGGGTAACGGCATGCAGCAGTTCCACATTCTGGTCTCATTGGTAGGCGTTGGATGGATTTCGCTTGCAGTCGGGCGTCTCTTGAAAACTCTGCGTTACCTGTAGCCGCACGCGCAATGCGGAGTTTGAGAAGGCAATTCGGAGGTGGCGCTTTCCATTGGGATTGGTAGGATGCACCCCTGGTGAAACGGTATGCAGGTTGGCCTTGCTCGGTGTTGGACGTGGACGTGGACGCGGACGTGGACGTGGAAGTGGAAGTGGAGGAGAGGAGGATGGAATGGAAGCGCCATTGGTGGATGGGTAGGCGTTGAACTACTTACCCCTTTTCATTCCTTGGTCGATATCGGATTCAGAGGGCCGGACGTTACACAGACAGTGTCTCGACAAGCATATCCTTTGGCAATGCTTCACTTCTGCCTAGCACGGTGCTTTACTTCTGCCTAACACAATGCTTTACTTCTGCCTAACACAATGCTTTACTTCTGCCTAACACAATGCTTTACTTCTGCCTAACACAATGCTTTACTTCTGCCTAGCACAAGTCGCCCGTCTGATAGACAATCATCCATCCCAAGATGCTTAGTGTTCGAGACGTGAAGACCCGGAGTGCAGTAGTGTTGCAGTGCAGTGCAGTGCAGCCAGTACTACTGCGAGTACTGGTAGTGGTGAAGATCCGTGCATGATTAGCCTCCTCCGAAGGGAAAGACCCCTGTGAGAGGCTTTCGCTTAGATACCCACGCATACCCAAGCAGGTAACACTATATCTCCAAGATATCGCTTGTCAAGACCTCAACCAATACAACCTCGTCCTCCACCTCCTGGACTGCGAGAAGGAAGAGGCATGGCCTGAGATGGATCAAGTAATATACATGCTTCGTCTGCAAGTCAACAGTCAAGCACATGCTATTCCCATCAACAACCATTGAGCTCTACTGGTTCGGTTAGGCGTGGTTTGAACCAGAACCAGAACTCACCTTAAGCTTCCTCCTCGTTGACCTTTGCGCCCAACTTCCCCACATGATCTTAAAATTGGTTAATCCTTCCCCGGTTCACGGCTAACCCCAGGCTATCTGCTCTAGGACCGACTGCAAGCCACAAACGCTCCATGTCAAGCCTTTAGAGAGCTCCTAGTTTACACCGCTACGGAGTATAATCCGTCCAAATCGCGAACACAAGCTTCAGTGGACGAAGAACAACACCAAATGTATCTGGAAACGCTCATCATCACCCATTCGACGCCGTCAATTGCAAACCTACCAAATCTAATCCTCCAACCTCCCAACAACGATCCATCAATCGACCATCTGCGACCGCGCATGTGAACGCTTTTCCCATGGCACGTCTCAGCGTGAGAGCTAGAATAAGCGAATATAACAAACCATAGATGGAACGACCCGATCCCGACTCCCAGGAACCGTTCGCACTGGCCACGACGAGTAAGTGGTGATCGTCGGAACACTACCACGCATGACACGTACGCTCCCGTTCGGCATCTGCCACAATGGCTTGGACACAGATCGCAGAGCACTTCTCTGGAATGGTTTTACATCGGACACAATTAAGTCTGATTAATACAGTAGCGTCTTCTTTTGGACCCCGCTCGTACCATCGTCTTTCGTGTCTAGTATCGGGTTTCTTTCCGTAGATGGTTGATGGCTTCTGTACCTGCCTCACAAATATCCTCGATTCATGGGATGTTGAGATCCTCCATGTCATCAACTATATTGTTCAACAATCTTTCAGTGGGTAGAAGAGTCTTTCATCAGGCCTGATTTTGCTACAAATAACTGGACAGTCAAGGATAGCAAGGATTGTCATGAAGCCCTTCTCACTTATCACCCCTAAACAAGACTCCCCAAAGGAACCATCGAGACAGATAAATGAGGATGGATATGATATCGCCACTTCATCCACCCATCCACCCATCCATCATCACCAACCACAACTCGCCATCGCCACAACCCACCTCTCAACACCAAATCCGCCTAACCGCAACCCCCATCTCAACCGCGCGCGGCTCGGCCCTCAATCTCAATCATCTACTTCGATATATAAAGTACCTGGTAGCGAGACACTCGGATATTGAAACAAGCTTTCCATGACTCTAAACTACTTACTTGTCATGGTTCACTCTAATTACTAACTTGACGTAGCCCTCCATACTGATACTCTGTGCCGCCTATTTGATAAACCCTGGTTCTCGGGATGGGCTTTTGTTCTGTGTGGCGAGGGGATCGGTGTGCGTGGCGAGGGGATGGGGGGTTGGATTGGATTGGATTGGATTGGATTGTGGTAACCCTCTTTTCTTTCTTACCTGATCTGATTAGTCTATAAATCTCTGTGGGTTTTTTTGGGGGAAGGGCGAATTTGAAATTTGTATTTGAGTTTGAAATTTGAAATTGGTTGAATGGATGGTTAGTTACGGTTTGGTTGGTTTGAGTAATACTAGGATATACATAGTCCGAAAACAATCATCATCATCAAGTACGAAAAAACACTTGCCAAAAAACAGACGAAAACATGATGGTTTTCTTGTATTTGAGTTTGAAATTTGAAATTAGTTGAATGGATGGTTAGTTACGGTTGGTTGGTTTGAGTAATACTAGGATATATATAGTCCGAAAACAATCATCATCATCAAGTACGAAAAAACACTTGCCCAAAAACAGACGAAAATATGATTGTTTTCTTATATTTGAGTTTGAAATTTGAAATTGGTTGAATGGATGGTTAGTTACGGTTGGTTGGTTTGAGTAATACTAGGATATATGTAGTCCGAAAACAATCATCATCATCAAGTATGAAAAACACTTGCTAAAAAACAGACGAAAACATGATTGATTTCCAACAATAAAAATGGCTTCTACGGAAGGTCACACAGAAATCTATCAAGTTACCATCCCACTTTCCCACCAATACTCCCCCCGCTGAAATCGAGGCCATCTCCCATGATCCCAACATCCCCACCCATTCTCCTCAGTCCCAAACCCCATTCCCCTCAGTACACTAACCGGAACCGGTTCGTACAGGAATTGGCCCCCTGCCGCTGCGTCTTGGATGAATAGGGGCGCCGTGTGGTAGAACCAGACGTGTACGTAGAGGAAATTTGTGAGGTGACGGATGGGTATGGGTACGTATCGCGTGACCCCGTTTTCCCTGAGAAGTTTGGAGAGAAGGATTTGTATCATGATGCCAACAGGTTGTAATACGAAGAAGAGGAAAGGTCCTCTGATTGGAAACGTGGGACCGATGGAGGTATAACTCGCGTTTGCGTGGAGGAAACCGGATATCGAGAATGCGATTGTGAGGTGGATGGTTTTGGCCGGGAGGGATTTCGGGTCGAGGTGGAGGTGGTTGGTTATTTTTTGGCCTGGTGATTCGAAGGCGAAGCGGAAGGATTGGTGCCACCAGGTTCCCCACCAGCCGGGAAGGCCGCGGGTGAGGACTGTGCTGTAGGTGCCCCATTCTGGTGGGTACATCCATTGTTGACCGCGTACTCCGATGAGCTTGCTGCCTAGGATGCCGACGAAGAAGAGGGATGCTGTTTGGAAGAGTGTTTGGAGGGCCCAGTAGATGGCTAGTTGGGCGATGAGTAGACGCTGGCTCTTCATGAATATAGTCGAGTTACTGAGTTGTGAGGGTAGGTATGATGGTCCTGGAAGATTGAAGTCGCCGGTCCAGAAGAAGGGGTCATGTATCATCAGAATCTTGATTACATCTAATGCGAGGTAGCCCATGATGAAACTTCGAAGACTGCGTCGGAGTAAGGCGTCGCGAGTTGGAAATGTGTAATGCATTTTCATGCTCTTGCTATGCTTGATTTTGCTGTTCCTTGGATCATCGTGTTTGGAGAGCTGTTCGACGATTTCTTTTGGTGGACTTGGTAGATTTGGTATTCTCCAGTTCCAGGCCATTCCTCTGAAGTTGGCCATGAGGTCTAGCACCCAATCGAGGCGCTCGAGGAAGGGTTGTTCAGGATAATGTTGCCATATCATCTCAGATCCTTTGGCATGGTCGTTTTCAGCGCCACCAGTACTTCCTGATTTCACATCGGTTGCATTGGTCGGTCGTTTTCTCAATGTAACCTCTTCCTGGCTGCGCTCCACGCTGTCAGATCTCCTTTGTCTCGTCTGATCATGTCGAACGCGGCCTGTGCTCCCAGAAGCTCTTTCAATGCGTGCAAAATCCAACTGTCCATCATGAACGACAAGCACAATCGTTGCCCAAACAACAGACCATGCCATCACGAAGCCGACCCCATAAGCAGCAGTAGCACCCCGCCCTCGTGTGTGAGCTATCACGTATGCCGCAAAAGCGGTATTGATGGCCCAAACGGCATATCTTGCTTTCCGGAGAGCTGCAGATTTGGTATGAGGCACGAGAAGATATGCTATGACCAAGCATGTTCCGAGAGAGCCCCAAGGATACACAAAGGGCAGGTAATCGCGTTGATTCGTGTGATGATCATATTGCGCGTCCAGTTGTTTGATCCGCTCCCGGTGTGTTGGAGGAAGTGCGGGCAACATTACGGATGAGGATGGATATTGAGAGGAAAGCAGCCATGATTCAGGCCGGTACAGGATGAAGTACGACTTCGAGATAAGTGCTTTGTGTACAAGCGTCTTGGTCTGGAATCTTGTGACGTGGTGGATTTGCGCACGCGTCACCGACTTTTTCTTTCCCTCTCAGCAACAACATCTACCTCAAGTTTGCTTTCCTTGCCAGAGTTGGCCCACACTGCCGTGGAAAAGTACAATCAATCTATTCATGCTCAATATCCGCCTATCGAGGGTTCTGTGAGCTCGGAATACGACTCTTCCTGGTACACAGGCTGCGCAGATAGATACCTACGACTCACTATTCCTGTCATCAACAATCGTCCCATACTGTTCCTCCGGACTCAAACACGACCGGAAGATGAGATCGGCTTTCTATACCTCAGTTGCCATGGTCGGGTCGTTGGCAGGTGAGTACGACGTACGATACACACACAACGTTGGAGGAGATCCTTTTCCCCTCCGATAACGAATTGACCCCTCGATGATACACAAGCAGCCACGATGAGATGCGATAAAATAGCTCCTGTTGGCATCGAAATCAGTTCCCACAGGATTGTGCAATCTTCCTATGGGTATAGATGATACCGCATCCTTCACTTGGTCCTTATCGCCAGCCGCTATTGACTTGCTGATTCCATTCCTGGGAATCAGCAATCAGTTCTTACTCTTGTCGATTTTGTCTTTCCGGAAAGCAACTTCAACCAATAGACATCCTTGATGGAACTAGTCTGCTCACATGCTATCACGACCAGTAATGGTTCGCAGCAAAAGCTCCCACCGCTGTAGCGGCTCCTCCATGCAGTGGTGGAACCTTGGACTCCAAGCAGCACGTCCATATGCTGCCACACTGTTCTAAGAGCAGACTCTGGCAATAAGACATACCTGCCCGATCGATGTCACAATTTGAGCCAATCCCTTAACAGAAAGATTCGCTGCGAGCAACCTGCCGAAGCTGGACACACTTTGTGGAAGCCCAGTAGTCCTGATGTACTCCATGAGGAAGCAGACAGCTGGCAGACACCATAAATGCACACCCAAAGGAGTTGTATCCGATTGTAGGATTCTCACCCATCATTTGATAGCAGGATGGTATGGCGTGCAGATTTGTACCATGTTTGCCAGGTTCAGAAATTCCAAGTGCGTATAAGAAGAGCCGTCGTTGCCCGCTCTATGTACTCATTATCCTCATATTTTGTACTTTCTTTTTCGCATCCTTCGCAGTCAAGCCTGCTTTATTTGATACGATTTGATATCTTCATCATGCGCTACTTTGCTACTCTCACGGCTTTGCCTCTAATATTCGCTGCTCCATTGAATGAACGAGCTGAGGTGGTTGGACCTGACAAGTACATTGTCGTACTCAAAACCGCTGCTCCAGTACCTACCATAAGCAATGTGCTTGCCAATATCAACGAAGAACACATCTACAACGTGGGCAATTTCAAGGGATACTCAGCCACATTGAGCGATACACAAATCGCTGCATTGCGATTAGATCCAAATGTAAGCCAGATCGACCATGTTCCAACGCCATCAAACTAACAGGTCCACAAGGTTGCATACATCGAGTCCGACCAACAAGTGTATACCAATCGTGTTCGACAAATGCAGGCCTCCGCACGATCTGAAGACTTCATTACCCAAGCCTACGCTCCTTCTTGGGGACTTGGTAGACTGAGCCATCGCGAAAAGGGCAGAACGGACTACCTTTACCACAGCAGTGCCGGGGAGGGAACTTGCTCATATATCGTGGATACCGGCGTCGATGCCTCTCACCCTGGGTTCGAAGGTCGAGCAGAATTAATCAAGAACTTTGCCAATAACGCGACCACTGATGACGATGGACATGGAACTCACGTCGCGGGAATCATCGGATCTTTGTTCCACGGAGTCGCCAAGAAGACGAAGCTGTACGGGGTCAAGGTCCTCGGAGCAAGTGGCCAGGGGCTCTGGTCCGATGTTATTGCTGGCGTGGCCTTCGCAGTAGATCATTCACGCACGGCCGACTGCCCCAATGGAGCTGTCATCAACATGAGTCTTGGAGGCCCGCGCAGCCAAGCCATCAACGATGCTGCGGCGGCGGCCTATGATGCCGGTATCTTCATTGCTGTTGCGGCCGGCAACTGGGGACTGAATACCGACGCTTTCTCTCCATCATCCGAGCCCAAAGCTTTCACCGTTGGTGCCACCAACACGACCGATGATATTACCGAATACTCCAACTATGGCTTCTTGGTCGATTCTTTCGCTCCAGGAGACAATATCAACAGTACCTGGCCTAACAGCACATACGTAAGTCCTCCATGCACTACGAGGATCAACTTAATTGTTGCTAATAAAATGCAGGAACTTCTTTCAGGCACGAGCATGGCCAGTCCGCACATTACCGGCCTAGCTGCCTATTTTCTAGGTTTCTATGGCAAGATGGATCCGGAAGAGCTTGGTGAGACCATCAAGGCTCATGCAACTAAGGACATCATCAGCTCCATCTTCCCAAATACCGGTACACACAACTTCTTATCTTTCAACGGCGCTGGCGAGGATTAGAAGTGCTGCTCACCTTTCGACTGGTCATGTTTGTATTCAAGGGTGTTATGAGGGTTCATCATGGGGAATCTCGTTCTGTGTTATGTCGATTTGGTAAAGATGGTATAAGTCAAGCTTTATCTACGCATTGTGTAATTTCATTGTGGTTGATAGTATCTTTTAATATTTTGCTCCGGTCTGATTGACCTATTCCTCACTACTCCCTGTCTATCCTCTCATATCCTCGCTACATAAGATCCTCGCCCCGTCCGCTCTCGTTCTTAAACCCCTTCAATGGACCATAAGTGGACAAATCAAAAGGAAAAGAGACAGGTAGGAATGAATAAGGTCTTGTCCTATCACCATCTGGTAAAGGTAGCTAGCACGTCCATTCAAGAACATGTATATGCGTAGCCGCCAAGCAGACTACCAATCACAGCAGCAAATTAGGGATGAACAGAAGCGCTTCAACCAGTCAGACGCAGAGTAGTGTTCGGAGGTTTTGGCTAGGCAGGGGGAACACATGCAGTTTATTGGGAGAGGAGTGGTGGCTCGAGTTTGAATGATGAAACGCAACGGGCACATATTTGAAGACTCTTCCTTTCCCAGGCTTTGGTAAATAGTGATGCGGGAATGAAAAATTACCTGGAATAACAAGATTACTAATGAGAGTTTGTCACTTCTTCAGTTGTTGCAAGAATGTCGCTAGTTTTCCAAGGAAGGATCGGGTTGTGACCACTTACCAGGGCGCACGGAATAGGGACGTGGAGGACCGGGACTCGACGATGATGCTTGGAAGTCACTCGAGCGTCTTGAACCAAGCGCAGTACCGATACTAGGCATCAGCGGCCACGTTTGAACCTGCGGGAAGGAAAGGTAGGGGGCTAAATGTGTAATTATCTTCATGGGTGGTGGATTTGCGGGCTCGGGCTGGAGCTGGAGATGAGAGGTCGATTGTTATTGTAGTCTCCAATCTTGCCATCTCGCGGGAAAGAAGAAATTGATGAAGACGGTTGATGAGAGTTGCGAGAAGGGGGGTGTCTAAGGAGTACCTAGGTAGGTACCTGGAGTAAGGTAGGTAGCTCGGAGATGACAAATCATTTACCCTTGCATAAGGCTTCAGTTGCCAAGTGATTGACGCGACGTGTCTTCATTCTCAACTTCAACAACAACAACTGAATACATATCATAACTTCTAAGTTTCATTCTCAGATCCGGCTGTTCCAACAGACATCCTCGCGAGAACAGCAGGTCTTCTTTATCGACCGGCCCAAACTGTACCAGCTGGAATACTCGATGTTGTTTTCGAGCCAAAGATTTTGTGGACAAGCATGATTTGAGGTATCGTAGTATTGTTAAACTGGTCTACGATAATGAATGAGACTACAGGACCCCCGGAACAAAAGGAAAAAGATTTGTCTTTCTCTCCACCTCTCTCTCTCATCCTCTCGAAGGCACATCACATTTGAAATTTAACGAAAACTACAACTCGCATAAGTTCTCAAAAAAAAAAAAACCTTGCTTCTCCAAGAAAAAACTTGCTTCTTCGGCCTTTATCATCGTCCGCAGAAAGGTCATCCAGTAATTGCCCATGACAAAGCTAATACCGTCGATCCTAGTCCTGCCAGGTCGATGACGACCTATATTTTTTCTGAAGAATAGTCCTAACCCTAACCTGGGTATCGTCCCTAACAGCCACACCCGGCTGCTTCCCCCGCATAGCCTGTTTGTCTAAGTCGAAGCAGCTGGTTGAGATGGCAGCCGAGCAAACTGGCCACAATTCCTTGCTATCCATGTCGCAGAACAGCCCTTGCTTAACAGAAACAATATCTGGACCCATCGATGTGTGCGATTCGCATACCTCTTTCGCGCTCGCTTCTGGAAGATGACTGATGACAAGATGGCCAGGTCTCGGATTCCTATATCGAACAGGCTGAAGAGATGTTGAGGAGTTCAGCGACATTCGAGATTGTTGGGAAGGTTTTCGGTAATCCTTATCAATGATGCGGCTCACATCTTTGTCCGAGTCATCTTCATTGTACTCAAGGGGCGGCTTGAAGAATGGTATCAGGTCGTCTCTTCCTTTGTCGAGCCAGAATCCCATGCGTGGTTTGCTGTGACACAGCGTCGCTGGATTTTCCTTAAACTGTATGACTCGTGCTTCATTGGCGCCGAAGTCGTTGATATGAAGACCGAGAGCGTTGAACCATACCTTCTTATGGATGGATCCTTCGGATCTTTGCTCAGATGATCAGACACAGGCTTGGTCGTGATTGGATTGGCTCCCATCCAGATACACGCAGGACTGTAGTTGTTGCTTCCCATTTTGCGTTCTCCTGGAAACCAAGGATGCTGGCACATCTTTGCGCTGTCTCCAAACCAAACCCAGTCATAGTCGCTTCCTTTGACTGAAATATCGGTGATGCAAATTGGTTCACCCCCAGCAGCGTGTATCATGATATACTCTGCCTGAGTATCATTCTTTGGGGGAGTGGTTTGGGTGTGCGGAATCTCAATCTCGAAGAACCTGCTACCCTTCTTGGCATCGTCGAAAACCTCCGGTTGATACCTGGCTTTCCTAGGATGGAATTTCGGTTTATTGTAACGCTGGCCAATTCTTTCCCCGTTCGCGTCCCATAAAGAGATATCAGGCACGCATCCTTGCCCATCTTTACCGACTCCGACAGCAACTTTCGTAGCGGGCCCTTTGGGCCTGTCTGCAATGAAGCTGTCAATGGTTAGTCCGAGGAAGTCACCGTCTGGGCCAATAAGGAAAGCTGCTAATGCCATTATAATTCAAGAGAAAGTCTAACACGGAATGAAGAGGAGGACGATATGATTTATAGGTTGTAACTAGGCGAGTAGGTATTCTACTAAGTAGGTTGTTGTTAGGGGACTGACCCTGATGCTTCGCTTTCTTTATAGGTAGCTTTTCGAGGTCCAGTTACTGCCACGTCTATTAGACAGTCGGCGGTCCGTTTTTGGATAAAGCGCCCTTGCTAGGGATCACTAGAGGGACCAAGGGTTGCAAGCCTTTTGATAACGACAAGCTTCACCCAAACTCTAGATAAAGGAACGGATTCGGTATATACAGTATTATAGCATAACCCTATTAATAATATCAGACTTTGCTTCAGCAGCACAATCGCACATCATATAATCGGGGAGACTTGTTGTCACGAGGATACACATTCGTGTATCCTTGCTTCCCCGATTCTATGAATTTTCGCCTGCTACAGCGACGTCTCACATACATGCCCAATAGGAGCTGGAAAAGCACGAGACGTACCAGAGGAATAACCTAACGGCGCGGTCATGCCCTATAGCTTCAGCTCGACTGGCAGGGGTACCTTCCTTTCCTATAGCTTGCATCTAGTCCAGCTGCTACGATGCAGCTCGGTAACACGAGCATGTCACACTGACGGTTGCAGTGGTAGCGCTGAGGAATCGCTCAAACTTTGATAGCGTATGCTAGGACTGCAACCAACATGATGATAACCTCAACAGGTGTAGAAGGTGGGGCGACCTGTCCCTCCTTGCATTCACCCTGTTGATGTGCTCCAACGTCTTCCCAATCCATGACATTGCAGATGAACAGTGGCTTATCAAGGCATACGAAGCGAACACGGTAACAACAGTAACCTGGGGGTGCCAGCCGATGCTGATACTATCACAACACCAGTGGGTTGATCGACCCTTTCTCCATAGACAAATAACGAACGATATTGTATATCACATCCGACTCATAATGACGATATCCCCAATACTCGACGTCGTTCCAGTGTCACTGTGCCCACCACTTTGCAGCTTCGTAGAGAACACTTGATACCCTTTTTCAGTTTCAGGAAATGAGCTTTCTATGCTGTACTCAGACATCGATTGCCATATATGTATCGGACGGCAGTTTGACGGCAACGGCAATGAGGTGGAGACAATTTGTATAAGATATGATAGATCCCCGATGGAAGTCGGCATCCATTCTATCCATCAACAGACAGATCCTGTTCCCAGATATCCTCAAGTTCTCTTCTCAAGCCCCAAGTTTCCTTTTCGACTATTCTATTAGCCTGCCGACCCCATCTTCAAGATCTTTCACTCTGATCTGATAACGCCCCTAAACGTGTAGCTTTCATCGGCCATGCGTTTTCAGGCTGTTCTCCTCACTGCCGGCCTCGCCTCCATATTCTTGCAAGTTTTAGGACGTGCCACGAGCAAGAACTGTACCCAAGTCTGCTCCGAACTGCCAGACACTGTTAGCAGCGGCTGTTTCGACGAAGTTTGCCATAGTAAGTCTCCGTTAAGATCGCCGCTCGTCCTAGTGTAACGCAAAACTAATGTGCATGTAACAGCTCATGAGAAACGGGAGCCCCAAGGTAGAGGCCGAGGCCGCGGAGGTCATGGTCATGGTGCAAGTTCAGGAGTCGGAGATGCCGTAGATACGCCTAAGACACCACATCCGCCCGCTCAAGCTCCTCGCAATCACGCACCACCTGCGCACTACAGCGTCCCCGAACCATACACGCGGTATTTGAAGAACATGGAAGGCGAGACTGCCCACGAAAACAACCCGAAAACGTACCAGGCTTCTGGTAAAGATATGATTGCGAAGATGAATGCTCCTCACGATATCAATGTTCATTTCTCAGGTCCCCTCATCGAATTTAATAAATTAGCAAAGAACAAGGCTAGAAACGAGCAGGTGAAGCTGGAACCAAGGGAAATCTACCAAGCCACAGCAAGCCAAATCGGCCTGGATCTTAATAAAAATTGGCGACATGATGAATGGGTTACCACAATGGCGGAGTCCAAATTATCCGAAACATACTTCTACACAGAATCGAAGACATTAGTGTCTGCAGTCGCCGACAACAGGGACCTCAAAGGTGAGATGGTGCACAAAGGAGATGATGGCGAAGATCCAGCTATATTTACGAACGAAGAAGCGGATGAAGGTCTGCCGTGGCATTCGACCATCTGGACGGACACCTATGGAGACGGAATGAAAGCAAATGGTGTCAAATACGTTGTCCGTTCCCAGATCATCAACGAGGATACAGGGGATATTATCCAGCAGGCTCGCGAACTCCTTAGACCGGATGCCCGAGACACGGAAGTCGTTACCTTGGAAATCGATTCGGGCAATCGAGCTGAGAAGGATGCGTTTGAGGCACTGGCTGGGACGGATAATGGTAGGACCGTTTTCAGGATGGTGACGGATTATTGGAATCTCTTGAAGAGGGGAAAATTTTGAAGGTTCATACTTGGGGCCCGAGGCGTGGGCAACAAAGGGAGTATCCAATGATGATTTGGGAAACGGATTTGCCCGTTGCTCGCCCCAAACTTTAATTGATACAACTGGGGTGGCATGGTTGGCATTGGAGTTGGCATGTCCTGTCGTTACTTTTTTCATTGGATGGTGGGTGGCCACCCCAATGTCTCAACATTTTGGGGGTCAGCAATAAATAAAAACCAACCACGCTCTTTGATTTGCTCTTCCCAAGAACATCCTAGCTGAAGTAGGCACCAAGTAGTATAACCACAGAATGACCTCATCTCCGACCGTTCTTACCCCTTGGCCTCTCCCCAGTACTCTCGATCTTCCCGACATCTCTCTTCGAAAGTGACAACAACCCATGCCTGAACTTGCCGACAGTAGGCGCTCCGACCGCTCTCTCCCTCTTCCCCGTGAACTTGACTTTCCGCTTTTCCTTCTCAAGAATAATACCACCTTCCTTTGCATCACTCCGCCGCTTCACCTCCCGCTCCGTGGTCTTCTTGACAATGCCTTTGCGATGTGACATGGGCATCTTTTCCTGCTTGAAAACCGAAGTCTTGGCTCCCAAAGCCTGCAACCGAAGATCCAGAGCTTTATGACGAGTTTTCCCAGTGGCGTCAAGAGATTGCGATGTATTTCCTTTGCCGGAGAGTAGATGTGATTCAGACAGGAGACGTTGCAAAGCAAGATCGTTTTTGAGATGTTGAGCCGAGTCTTCGACATCGGTTGATTCTGCAGCTTTCTTTGGCGCCGAAGTTGGTTTTTGAGCCGTCGAAGATGAGGTTGGAGCTTTGCCGGAGAGAAAGGCTTTGAGGTCTTGCTTGCTGTTGGAGAAGAAGCTGCTAGAAATGATGTTGGTGGATGGCGCTTTCATTTCGATGACGGGTATTTCAGGCTCCGAGTCGGAATCCACACCTGACCATTCTGATTCTTGAGCGTCTTCTGACAATTCCGATGGCGGAGAAGGCGCTTTCTTGGGTTTTGTGTTTGATAATGGTTTGAATTTGGCTTCGAAAGCTCGTTGAAATCTGGCTCTGAGCTCCGCGTCATCGTCTGGTGGTGGTTTTGAATTTCTAGACTTTCTTGATGGGGCTTCCGAAGATGGAGCAGCACTTCTTTTCCTTTTTCCGAGCATGTTGGCGATGTCGTTGTGATAAGGAGGATATTGGAAAACTTTTGAGGTTGATGGCGTCGATGAGCTGATTGGCTGACGAACCGAAGCGGAAGCGGCTCAAAGCTCAGGCCTCAACTCTAAAGTACTTCGAGTCCTGCATCTTCTTCCTCTCCAAACGTGCCGCACGATGCATTCCCTTCAAGACTGGCTGCTTCAACTGCTCAGACATTAGTAACGCTCCATTGGTAACAAAAGTAGAAGGATACTCACTGCTTCGCTCGCCAGCACCTGTTCTCTTAGGGATCTGCCCTCGCTTTGCACCAGCGCTGGACGCCTCCTGACGACGACGTGCTCGAATCCCATATCCTTCCTCTTCTTTTTCTCCGTCTCATCCACTCTCTCCTGTAATTTTGCCACGAGGGCCCTCATCACCGCAGCTTGCACTGGCTGACGACCAGCACTAGCCAAGAACTTCGCCTTGGCACGGTACTTCTTGACCGTTTGCCGTTTTGGTA
The DNA here is from genome assembly GCA_003693225.1 of Venturia aucupariae. Taxonomy (NCBI): domain Eukaryota; kingdom Fungi; phylum Ascomycota; class Dothideomycetes; order Venturiales; family Venturiaceae; genus Venturia; species Venturia aucupariae. Next base: position 45,441 of record QWZN01000087.1, read on the forward strand.
CGGCGAATTTGTACTTGCTTTCGTAGATCAGGTCTTTCATTGTGATGAGGATGGGTTGGGTTGGTTCGTGTGTGTGTTTGTGCGTGTGGTGAGATGAAATGTGTGGTTGATCAGTTCAAGAGATTTGGGAGATGGTTTGTCATTAGACTCGTGTTCTATTGTCTCTCTTTCTATTGTCAAAGGTTCTATTGATCTCCTGCTAAGTGTTTCAAGTTTTCAGGAGCACGCCGATGTTAAGTCGCTTTGCTATTCTTCCATGGCGCACGGACCATCTCTATTGTCATCCATTGTTGCCGGATGAGGAGATGATCATAAGCTCTGAATTACCGTAATTATCTAGTTCAAGCGTACTTTGCAGTACTTGAACCACGTTATTATCGTTCTCAAACAGTTTTTCTTCACGCCATCGCAAGTGTTTAATATTGGATCATTAGGATGAGATCAATATCTTGTTCAAAGATGAGAGTGCATCCAACCGAGTCATTCAAAATAGCTTTTAAGAAAGGAAAGATGTATTCACGATCGACCTCGGCGGTAATAATCTGTCTTGAGTATCTCAACTGGTGTCTTGCAGGACGCAATCACCTCACACCCAGGGCCGAATCTTATCGAGATCAAATCCATTCAGGAACAATAAGGACGCTTTGACGGAGCTCGAGATATCCTAGCCTCAAAAATTGCGATATATTCGAAGACATCGTTATCACCAACAGGAATAAATAATCATTCGATCCTCTCTCCGAACTGCAACCAATGACTAATCCCAATCAAGGAGCAGATACAACAAATAATCATCGACATTGCTTCACATACTATCCGCAGTTCCAATCTACGTTTCTTGCCCCAATGGAATTCTCCACCTCACTGTTCTCGAAATCTAGCGGCTCAGATCACTTCGTCATCATCATCTCCTTCAAACAATCACTCCGCCAATGTCGCCTGATTGTTACATACATCTCTTAGAAAACAGAACGTAATAACACCTATGATTCAGCTCGTTCAGGACGACGAGGTTGGACTGGGATATTCTCTCATACTTCGCCTTTGTAGACCTAGGTTCGACTTTTAGTAGGCCTGCCACTACCTTCTTTCTAGGCCTCTTTTGCTTCCACCACATCTCCAGGCACGAAAATTCTGCTTTGACCCATATGAGGAACTTTGGAAACGAGTTCAGTAATAAGACAAATTGGGGTCAAGGTTCAACAATTTTCGTCAGTGGCCAGGCCATCAGGAAGACCAAAGACTCGACGGGAGCAGGCAATTTGTAGGTGCCGTGTCTGAACCTCTGAACATTTGTTATCCATAAAAAATTCTAAGAAGCATTGTATAGTTTGATTTACAAATCTAGACTGGCAATATACATTACCCATGGCAGCGTCGTCTATCCAGCTCATAGCAGAACGACGGCGATAGAGCGACAACTCCTCTGCCTCTATTCCATAAGCGCTCACTAGCATAAATCTTTTTCATTGATATCCTCCCCTACCTCAATTAAACAAAACGCTTCAGATCAATTCCCCCGCCGACCCCGAATAACCCTTGTGTATACATGTCCCGCAGCGCAAGACAAACAGCGTGCCACCCAATCTTCTTAAGATACAAAGACAATCGATCCACAAAAACCGTGCCGTATTAATTAGTGCTGACAGGCGCCGGAGGGGTCAGAGTCTGGTGAACATCGAATCCAGATTGAGCATGATATTGCGGTAGTTTGGATGGCAAGACGTCTGGCGGATTGGCTGATGCCGGGTTTACAGCAACCATACCAGGAGGCGCAGCAACAGGTACACTGTTTGCATGTACCGGAGGATCGTGATGAATGTCCTGGAGAGATGGGACGGGCTGACCAGTCGCAGGGACTTGTGAAATTTTGGATGGCAATGGAGCGCCAATGGCAGGCTGTACTGAAACGTCTTCCTTGGAACTCTGTGCTTCAGTGTTGGGCGATGGCAAGGACGGTGCGACTTCCCCAACGCTTATTGTGGTGGCTTGGGTCTGGAGAGTCCCGGATTTCCTGTACCGTAAAGTGACAATGAGGCTCATAGGCTCCATGTCCTGGCCCTCACTATCATTACTCATATCATCTTCATCTTCATCTTCGTCGACCAGATTGTCGTCCACCTCGTCCTCGTCCCCGGCATCCCAATCGTGGCCAGAAGACATGGCATCATCTTCGTCATCCAGCTCGTCCAAGGAATTGTAACCTTCGATGTGCTTTCTTGGCTTACTTCGTCCGTTAGGTTCGCCTCGTCGAGATGCACGAGTTGGCCGACCAGGTTGCTCCGACAAATCAGAGTAGTTCTCGGTCGCGGAAGCACCATCGGTGTCTGCATGACCGCTTAGCAGGCTTTCACCGTACATGCCTCCCATCCGCGACCTGACTTGGCGGCCACTTGCGGTAACTGTAGGTCGTGAGGGATCGGCAGGTGTAGCGACGCCTGAATTGCGAATGGAGCGTCTATTGGTATCTGCAGACTCTGAATCATCGCCCTCACCCTCGTCAGAGTATGTATAACGCAGACGTTTGCCTCGAGTACGTCCCTCGTACATGCCGAAGCCAGGATCGGGTCGAACGAATTGGGCCTTGCGAGCCTGGCGATATTCTCGGCGCTTGCGTTTCTGTTTCATAGTCAGTACTGTTTCAAGAACTCTGGAGCTGGAAGGTAAACCTCTTCAGTGGCTTCAAAGCGGGGGATTGCGTTCATGATTCGCGTGCTGAGCCGGCGTGAAGCTTGTGAGGTTTCTTCAGCGAGCTTCTCGGCGATTGCACGTAGTTCTTCAATTGTCCCAGCAATGCTTCGCCATGTGTTCTTTTTCAGCAACGGATTGCTCTCGCGATACAAGCGAAATGGTGTATCGTCTCGGCCCTCAATCAACCAATAGCGACGCTTTTCACCATCTCTACCCCAGGGCTGAACGGACAATGGCTGATTCAGGTCATCGTCATGGCGAGATTGTTTGTAAGAGTCTGCGAGCATAGCCTTGATTGCCTCTGAGCTGTGAAGGGACCACATGATGACGGCTTTCATAAGAGTGACCTGAAATGGTTAGTGTATGAAACGAGAGTGTGAAGGCGGCTTGACACGTACTCGTTCGACCGGCAGCATAGTATCAAAAGAGCCTTGTCCACTCAACGGACTCCTTTTATTCCATGCGGGTGGCCATTGTGACTTGTGAGAGGAAATTGCCTCCTCTAACGCTCGTGTATGGTGACCTCTCCTGATCGAACAAGCAATGTCAGCGTTTATACAAGACTTGCAGCAAACCTGGGAATAGTGCTCTCGATCCATTGTTCCCCATGCGCTCGTATAATGCCAGCAGACTCACTCGATAGGCTTCTTGCGATTGAGGACTAGGGCTAGCAGGGCGCATAGCAATGATTCGACCTGTGGTGACGGCAGCGTACCTGCCACACCGTTCTCTATGTCCTGAGGTCCAAATTGTATCAATTTTGTAGGAAAAGCATCGCTGAACCGCGATCGGAACATGACAATGAACTATATCAAGAATCGTGTATTAGCTATGAGCGCATCTCCAAATCGCGGGTTGGGGAACAAATCGCGCTGTTGAGTACGCGCAGGACGCGCCAAATTACTCACAGCAACATCTTCATTATCTGCGAGAGTTTCTACATGGGGCGGAGATGGCTCTCTTTTGCGCTTCGGCGTGTTCTGGCTGGCAGTTGGGGAGGACATGTCGCTGGTCGGAGAGGGCGCGTCCACGGGGTTGTCGTTCATTGTCATTTCAGGCATCTCATCATCGGAAGCTGGTGCTGAAGAGAGTGATGACAAGGGTGAAGAAGAGCCCGACATGGCTGCTTTGCTGTTTGCTGCTATCCGTCCAGAAAGGGGAAGTTACGTGAAGGACAGCAGTGTATCGGACACACTTTGGGAGTGACTCCGGTTCCCAGCACGATTGCCGTATTTCAGATATAAGATGCGTTGGTCTGATCGAGTATACAAACAGATTTTGGACATGGGAATCGGTTGTCGACGGTGTTGGACGGCGTAACGATTTTGCAGTGGTGTTGGCACTTGTAGTGGCAGCGCGATGCGCAAGCCTGGTCAACCATTTCATTCACGCCGATGGGCCGAGCTCCACTACTAGCTATTACCAGTGATAGCTGTGCCAGGAATTTTCTTCCTTCATTTTGATCTATGTACTGCTATCTATGGTCTTCATCTTGAAGTCCACTGCCGGAAGAGATTCTCGAGACTTCCAGTGTCGAAGGCAACTGATTCTGGTCCACAGCACCTGGCAATGCTTCGAGAGGTCAGACCTTGATGAGTGCTCCATTTCCTTCGCCACAACCTTGGACTGAAATAAATCTATCATGGTTCCAGAATCTCCTGATGCTTTCCCGCTTTGACGACCCGGATTTAGTCAACTCTTTGCCAAATAATTACTTCATAGTTCACGGAAGGGAAACGACAGCAGCTCCAAGCTGTGGCATAGCCCAAAAGAAATGGTTAATATGTACAATATGTGCTAAAGCAGCCATCGTACACTTATATCCAAGCATAGAGAAAGTATATGTTGACACGTGCCGGGCTTATGCAAAGTAATCTAAAGGGCATCCGGAATTACAAGGTAGATTGAATGCATGAAGGTTGGCGTGTGAGGCTTCTACAGAAGCGGGATTTTGGTGGGGGACCGCCGAGTTTTCTTGCGACCGGGCAGCGCTCGACCCGACGCAAAAGCCATCAGTATCCACAAGATGGAGGCGAAGAGTGCTCACTCATCTCACAGCCAGTACCGCTTTCTCAAAGACAATAGTCTTCCCAAGCTGGGTACACACACACTCGTAAAAGTGCACCACCGGCTTCGATGACGATGATAGTCAATCGCTGCACAAAATCCAGAATGGCTATGCCCAGGTTACGTTCCAATACGGTTCGATGTTAGACAAAGTAAACTTGCGGCTGCGAACGCATGTGCGACTGAAGATCGATGTCGCAAAGATATCTACGATGTAGTGTTCGGAATCGAGATTGGGCACTCGACGAAATCAATCTGGGTTTTACATGATCCGACATCACCTATATCTAGCTCCTGCAGCGAGCGAACCATTCCTGTCCATGCCTTCCAAGCTCTTTTCTGATGGCTTGGAGGATTTCAACCATCCTTCGAACCGACTTTCAGTAGTGGTGACTCATGGACTCTGCTTCAAGCACTACAAACACAGCAACTTCCCTAGATGAGATACACCACGATAGGCCACGTAGTCTGATTGCTGAGCATATCCATCTCTTGCTGTGGGTTTAACATGATTACAGCAGCAGAGGGCGCATTGGAAAGCCTTCAACCAGAAAGCCCCTCTAAGGGATGACTTAGAATCAAACACAGCATATTCAACGATATAGGTTGCTGCTTGACATGCTTCAAACCTACGTTTAATCGTGACGATGTTGGTTTTGGAGTTGCAATGAAGTCGGCAAAGGATGATCCAGATCCGCTCTAGCGCAAAAAATAACGTGACTAAGCCGCCCACAACTCGAAAGAATATTGCCCGTCAAGAGTAACCTCTCCCTCTTCGATAGCTCATTCCAACAACAAAACCCGTACAACAAGATGGGTCGCGTTATTCGGTATGGAACTCTCTCGCCTTTCGCCAATCAATGCTAATTCTTCATCAGCAATCAGAGGAAGGGCCGCGGCTCCATCTTCACTGCCCACCAGAGACTCAACAAGAACCCAGCCAAGTTCAGATCCATAGATTATGCCGAGAGACACGGATATGTTCGAGGTGTAGTCAAGGATATCATCCACGACCCAGGCCGTGGCGCACCGCTTGCCCGAGTGACTTTCCGCGACCCATACCGATACAAGTTGCACACCGAAACCTTCATCGCGTAAGAAGCCCGGGAATACCGCAGAGAGGAGGCATTGCTAACCGGAATACGAAGTAACGAGGGCATGTACACTGGTCAATTCATCTACGCCGGAAAGAACGCTGCCTTGAACGTCGGAAACGTGCTCCCATTGGGCGCTGTCCCAGAAGGTACTGTTGTCTCAAATGTTGAGGAGAAGGTTGGCGATCGTGGTGCAGTGAGTGTAATCGAGATCTAGCACGAGTATCGTTTTTTCTGACTATTCCGACAGCTTGGACGCACTTCCGGTAACTACTGCACTGTCATCGGACACAATCCAGACGAAGGAAAGACCCGCATTAAGCTTCCCTCCGGCGCGAAGAAGGTCGTCAAGAGCTCTGTGCGAGGAATGGTCGGTATCGTTGCAGGTGGTGGACGTACGGACAAACCTCTCTTGAAGGCGTCGCGTGCGAAGCACAAGTTCGCCGTCAAGCGTAACTCATGGCCAAAGACTCGTGGTGTTGCCATGAACCCCGTCGACCATCCCCACGGTGGTGGTAACCATCAACATATCGGAAAGGCCTCGACAATCTCGCGGTACGCTGCACAAGGTCAAAAGGCTGGTCTCATCGCTGCTCGAAGAACTGGTCTGTTGCGTGGTACTCAAAAGGTCAAGGATTGAAGTGGTTGATTGTTTTATGGGTTGCATGATATGGCATTACGTTTCAAAGGATAGTCCCAGAGAGGGGGTTTCTCCGGCATGGCTATATGGGCGTATGAATGGGGACACATATTCAGAAAAATGAATAGCAGTGTCCAACAAACCAATGTCATTGACTTTCCTTTTGCACCTCCTTCTGTGTCGCTTCGCTCAAGGAAGCATTTTCTGGCTGCGCTTGCCTATTTCCAAGAACGCCTTTGATCAGCCTTGCCTACACCTAAGCGGTGTTGATAAAGTCCCGTAGCATGGATTCTTTTGAAGTCCCAGCGATGTGAATAATGAGATCGAGCTGCAGTGGAGGCTCCTCCTAGGCTGATTATCGCAAGGCATCGAGCTGCTGAGCTGCGGTGGCTGTAGAACTATCATCAAAGCCTGCAGGTGAAACAGTTCCTGCGTGACACTGCCCTGCCCACTTCTTTCATATGAGCGTCAACGTCACAAAAGCTTCCAACATTATTCACTCAATATTGTCTTGAACAGAAGCAATCCACAGTCACGGCATAATACTCACTCTCATTCGCACCTGTGGCGCATAAAGACTCGAATAGAGCCACCCCCCGGTTTAATACAATAACGCTTGGTGGCCACTTACGACGCAATCTAGATTAACCTTCACTATCTTTGCACCACTCGACTTGATTTCTGAACACCATCGAAACACTTTGTTTCCCATCCTCATAAGCCTGAAGCACGATACAGCTTCCGCGGCTTCCGTTCTTTCTTGCTGATCTCACAAACGACAACACCCCTCCTCCACACGCCTACCACTGACTCCTCGGCAGCACTCCGAGCATCCATTCCCAACCATAACAACTACCTTATTCTCACCAGACGCATTCTTCCGCCATGAATGTCAACAAGAAACTCGGTCGCTTCAAGCAATGGGCAGGCGAGAAAATGGGTGGAGAGGCCAAAACAGACACGTCCGAGGACTTCAAAGCGCTGGAGATAGAAATGAACTTGAGGCATGAAGGTTTGTACTATGGATTACATTCTGCAGACCAATTGCTCACTTTTCACAGGCATGGAAAAACTCCAACAATCCATGACCCTATACATCAAGTCTATCTCACGCAAGGAGGCCGAAGGCCGTGAGAAGATGCTACCCGTTGAGTTTTTGGGTCAGACTATGGTCGCCCATGGACAAGATTTCCAGGCAGACTCTGAATTTGGCAACTGCTTGATTGGTGGGTACAGTGGCACAATGCACATACACATTTTCTCACCATTACACAGGTATGGGACGCGCAAACGAGTCGCTTGCTCGCAAGCAAGAGAGCTATGTTTCCAACGCAACCTCATGTTGGCTGGAATCTCTTGAACGATCCCTGGCGCAGATGAAGGAGTACCAGGTAACATAAACTGCTGTTAGACTGCAGCCAAGTACAGAGATAGCTGATATCCTCAATAGGCCGCGCGTCGAAAGCTCGAAACGAGGCGACTTGCTTATGATGCATCATTGGCTAAAATGCAAAAAGCAAAGAAGGAGGATTTCAGGGTAGAGGAAGAGCTTCGCGCACAGAAAGCCAAGTACGAGGAGTCCAATGAGGATGTATACCGTCGCATGGAGGATATAAAAGAAGCAGAAGTGGACAGTGTCGCTGATCTGACCGCCTTTCTCGAGGCAGAGTTATCGTATTACGACAGTTGCAGACAGACTTTGTTGCAACTGAAGCAGGAATGGCCGGGCGCATCTGCGTAAGTTCAAAGCGTCGATGCTGTGGTCTAGACTAACCCCAGAAACAGCAAAAAATCAACTCGAGCACGCTCGAATACGGCCCATTCCTACTCAGGCCGCCACAATGTACTGGACGAGGAGGAAGAATACTCTCCACCGTCCAGAGGTGCCATCGCTACCCCTGGCATTGGCTCCGCGCGATCATCGCGAGGGCCATCTCCGAGGCCTTCTATGCCAGATCTTTCCGTGAGGCCTAGCTTCAGCCGAACCGTTACACATGACAGTGTCAGTGAGAACCGAGAACATGCACCGATTGGGGGCGCGAAGCTTTCTCGTGTGCCTACCGAGCCCAGCGCTCTTCTTACAGGAAGCAGACTAGCTCTTCGACCTGCAGCGCATCGTGACCAGGGCGATCAAGACCGAGATGAGCGTTTTTCCAACCTCAGATCAGACAGTCCGACGGCAACTATAGCCAGCTTGCCTTCTCGAACTACAAGCTGGTCTACTGTTGATACGACACCTGGAGGCAGCAAGAAGATACCGCCCCCACCACCCTCTCGATCAAAGAAGCCAGCTCCGCCTCCACCGCCAATGAAACGAAGTGCTTTGAGCACCTCTCAAATCCCTAATTCACCACACTAGTGGCACTTCTTCGCCATGTTTTCATTGTCTTGGTTTGTGTGGCTGAGGGACGGGTGGAGTTTGCATTGCAGTCAGTGGATTCATTGATTGATACCTCTAGCGTCAATTTGTATTCTGGGCGAGCTGGTACAATGGGGTATCTGTGTTGGTTGGAGTGAGATTCTGCTAGAGATTTCCACCTTGTTCCTAGATAAATCATCGATTCTATTGTTTACATTCCATTCTGTATAACGCAACGACTGATCCTGTTTTTGTTCCACCTATGACATTTCTCACATGCGAATTTTCGATAGCCGTTTGGATGAAGCCGGAGAAGTGTACTAGTAGAATACATGAGCCTTCCGCCCTAGAACTTCCTCATTGGAGGGTTGACTTGATATGAGCAATTCCTAGAAACAGTTCGATTTAAAGCCACTGGTGCACTATGCCGAAATAGAACAATAGAATTTGACTCTCAATATTCGAACATGGGAATTGCTGCAGTTCCCGAAACGATCGCCCTAAATATCACGTGATGCGATTCCTCCCCAATTCTCAAGACTCTCCAGAGTCCAGCTCGGTTCTTCTACATCGTCGACGCGAGGACCCCCCAACGGCATCAGGCGCGTCAATCCTCCACCACCACAGACAACAATAAGAACACCCAGATTCCCTTGAAACACGCTGAACGATTCCTGTTTTCTCCTCCCGCGAAAACTCAAACAGGCCACCATCACCCAATCGACTGTGACCGCAGACGGCGCAACATCAACTCAAAGTCCATCCCGCATCCATCGACAATCACTGCCCACTGTTTACATCAACACACCACCCCAAGTCTAACCATAACGAACACCACCATACCATCGCGCGTCTGCCTAGATTGTCGCCCTCCTTGAACTCCGCGCCGGGCTCCGGCCTAGGCCATTCACAACTCCCATAATTTTGTCTCCATTCAGGACATCTCTCTTCCATCATGGCTTCTTTAGCTGCGGCGCAACCAGCGCCTCCGCCTCCATTGCCGGCGAATATCACGAGGGAACAGATTCAGCAGACGTACATTGTAAGGCGCATCTCTTTTGTTTCACTTTTTGGGTACAGGAGTCGATCATGTCGAGCGCATTCCTACATCAGCACAATACCATCCCCGTTTGATTCACCTACGGCATAATGGTCATACTGACTACCGACTTCTTTACCATCCATATTCGCGACTGAACATTCCCATGAGCGCATATCCGCTGTCCGACTGGAGTTATTGCTAATTCTTGGTAGAATTTCCAGAACATGAAGAAAAACGGAGTCCCCGAGACTGACCCCGAGTTCGTCAAAGCCCACAACTTACTCAAAGCCGTTCATCAGCATACTGCTTACGCAAAGCAGCGGCAAGAGTACCAACGGGCCCAACGCGTACAACAGGGGGGACAGCAGTCACCCACAAACGGCGAAGCCATGTCTACGCCTAGCAACGGAACGAGGCAAGAACTCGAGGCTCAGAAATCTCCAGCAACAAATGGAAATGGTTCAATTACTACACCTACTCAAGCTTCAGGCCGTCCTGCAGAACCAATGACACAAGAACAGAAGAATTTGCTTCGGACTCAGATCATGGCATTCAAGCATTTAACGAAAAACATCCCGCTACCCGCGAACATTCGGCAAACGCTTTTTGGATCTCAGACGATCAAGAAAGACTTGACCGCAGCTTCATCCAGTTCTTCTGCTCATGCTTCATCACAAGCAACAGCGGGTCCAGCGGCAGAGACATCAAAGACCGTATCAAACTACGATGGCGCCTCTCCACGGGATCCATTCTTGACCTTCGATGATCCCTACAAATTGATCAAGCAGTCCATTGGTTACACAGAGCATAATTTCAGGGCCCACCGTCCCCAAGTCCCGACTATCATTCCTTTGGGTGTTGATATGAATCGTTTGATGGAAGAGCGAGAAATCATTCTTTACAACCGCCTGCAATCAAGGCGTACTGAGTTGGAGAATATGCACGCAAACATTGCCACTTGGAATTCTGGTCGGATAAGCGGGCAAGAGGATGACTCGATCAAGCGCCGGGCATTAATTGAATACAAGAAACTTTGCCTTTTGGAGAAGCAGCGCGCTTTGCGGAAACACATCAGCCGCGAAATGCTCAATGCTGACAACCTGGCCATGACTGCAAATCGAACACTATATAGGCGTGTGAAGAAGCAGAGTCTCCGGGAAGCTCGTATTACGGAGAAGTTGGAGAAACAACAACGTGATGCTCGCGAATCCAAGGAGAAGAAAAAGCATGTGGATTTCCTGAACTCCATTGTCCAGCAGGTCGAAAAAATGAGAGCGGCGGCTTTCACTCAGCACCAGCGGTACGCGAAGCTAGGTCGTGCTGTACAGTCGCAGCATATCCATTTGGAGAAGGAAGAGCAGAAGCGTATCGAGAGGACGGCCAAACAACGTCTCCAGGCTCTCAAAGCCAACGATGAGGAGACTTATCTCAAACTGCTCGACCAGGCAAAGGACACACGTATTTCTCACTTGCTCAGACAGACAGATGGTTTCTTAAACCAGCTCGCAGCGTCCGTCAAGGAGCAGCAACGTGGTGCTGTCGCTCGTTATGGAAACAGAGAGCCTGAGCCGGTCGAAGAGGAAATTTATGAATCCGACGAAGAAGAGAGTGGTGCCTCCAAGAAGGCGAGCGTTGACTACTTTGAAGTCGCTCATCGCATCAAGGAGGAAGTCGTCGCCCAATCTACTAATTTGGTTGGCGGTACACTGAAGGAGTACCAGATCAAGGGTCTCCAGTGGATGTTGTCGCTATATAACAATAACCTCAATGGTATCCTGGCCGATGAGATGGGTCTCGGTAAGACTATTCAGACGATTTCTCTGATTACGTATTTGATCGAGAAGAAGAAAGAGGCTGGACCGTATCTGGTCATCGTTCCTTTGAGTACCCTGACCAATTGGAACAACGAATTTGACAAATGGGCACCCAGCATCACCAAGATCGTCTATAAAGGTCCGCCAAATGCTCGAAAACAGCATGCCAATCAGATCCGTTGGGGTCAATTCCAGGTCTTGCTGACTACTTACGAATTCATCATCAAGGATCGTCCGATTCTAGCCAAGATCAAGTGGCTGCACATGATTGTTGACGAAGGTCATCGAATGAAGAACGCCCAGTCGAAACTCAGCAGCACCATTACGCAATACTACACGACCCGCTACCGTATCATTCTCACAGGCACTCCTCTCCAGAACAGTTTGCCTGAGTTGTGGGCGCTTCTCAACTTCGTCCTGCCCAATATTTTCAAGTCTGTCAAATCGTTTGATGAGTGGTTTAATACACCCTTTGCCAATACCGGTGGACAAGACAAGATGGAGCTCACTGAAGAAGAGCAGTTGCTTGTCATTCGTCGTCTGCACAAGGTTCTTCGCCCATTCTTGCTTCGCCGTCTCAAGAAGGATGTCGAGAAAGATCTGCCCGACAAAACTGAACGAGTCATCAAGTGTGGCTTCTCCTCTCTACAGGCCAAGCTCTACAAGCAGCTTGTCAACCACCAGAAGTTGCTCGTCAGTGATGGCAAAGGAGGCAAAACTGGTATGCGTGGTTTGAGCAACATGCTTATGCAATTACGCAAACTATGTAATCACCCTTTTGTTTTTGAGGAAGTCGAAGACCAAGTCAACCCCGGCCGTACCTCGAACGACCTGCTGTGGCGTACCGCTGGTAAATTTGAACTTCTTGACCGTGTTCTGCCTAAATTCCAGGCCACCAATCATCGCGTGTTGATGTTCTTTCAGATGACACAGATCATGAACATTATGGAAGATTTCATGCGTCTGCGTGGTATCAAATATCTGCGACTTGACGGTTCCACGAAAGCCGACGACCGATCTGAACTCTTGCGCCTCTTCAATGCGCCAGGTTCAGAGTACTTCTGCTTTCTGTTGTCAACACGTGCGGGTGGTCTAGGCCTTAACCTTCAGACTGCTGATACTGTCATCATCTACGATTCGGATTGGAATCCTCATCAGGATTTGCAAGCTCAAGATCGAGCCCATCGTATTGGTCAAAAGAACGAAGTCCGAATCCTCCGACTCATCACCAGCAACTCCGTCGAAGAAAAGATTCTTGAGCGTGCCAACTACAAACTTGATATGGATGGCAAGGTCATTCAGGCTGGTAAATTCGACAACAAGTCCACAGAGAATGAACGAGATGCTATGCTGAGGATCATGTTGGAATCTGCCGAGGATGCTACAGAGCTCGAGGCCGATCAAGAACAGGATGACGACGATTTGAATGTCATCATGATGCGTTCCGAGGACGAGCTCAAGCTCTTCCAAAAGATGGACGAGGAACGACTTCGCACTTCGAAATACGGACCGAACAAGAAGCTCCCACGTCTGTTGAGCGAGTCTGAACTCCCCGATATCTATGTCAACGATGATCAGCCAATTGTTGAAGAGATTGAAGAGAACCTCGGTCGTGGTGCTCGTGATCGCACCCGCGTGAAGTACGATGATGGTCTTACCGAGGAGCAGTGGCTTGAGGCTGTTGACAATGATGAGGACACTATCGAAGAGGCCATTGCTCGTAAGGAAGCCAGAGTTGCACGCAAGGCTGGCAAAGAAGCCAGATCAACCCCTGTTCCATCCCGTGAAAGCTCCGAGTCACCTGCGCCAAAGAAGCGTGGTCGCAAACCTGTTCCCAAAGCCGAAAAACGCAAGATCGACGAGGTGTCGGTGAATGGTGACACTGCTCCCCCAGCCAAACGCGGCCGACCAAATCGTAAGGTGAACTTGGCCCCGGAGCAACGTGAAGTTCTTCAACAAGTCCTCGACGCTGTTTACGATCCACTCGTCGATTTCAAGGACCGGGATGGGCGAGAACTCGCTGGCCCCTTCTTGGAGCTTCCACCTCGAGCCGATTATCCCGATTACTACCAGTTCATCAAAAAGCCCATCTGCTTCAACGACATTGCCGATAAAATCAATGAGAGGAAGTATCAGAATCTGAAGGAGTTCAGACAGGACATCAAGTTGCTCTGTGACAACTGTAGGCAGTACAATGAGGACGGGAGTATTCTTTGGCGAGACGCCAATTCGATTGAGGTATGTCTTGTGACCCAATTAAACTGGTCCACTTTTCTAACCTGTCACAGGAACATGCTTTGACGTTATTGAGGGAGGAAACAGAGGCGTATCCTGATCTCCAAGATTTTGATGATGCGGCCAGTGGACGGGATGGCGCTTCTGCTGGCCCTGTGTCGAGCCGGGGAACACCGATGCCTGGTCGTATGTGATGATAGGTTCTATCCAGTCCAAGACTTCGTGGCTGACATGTCTAGCACGTAATCACATGTGAGTATAAGGTCTTTGGTGCCAGGCGCCAACAATGGCCTGTCAATACGGAGCACGGAGTTCGGGAACGTTCTTGCTTTTTTCAACAAGACAAAGGGATCGATCGATTTTACTTTTCGGCGCAATTGAGGTGCGGAATATCACTGTAACGGGCGTTTTTCGATTCAGGGCCCACTAGAGAGATGGAACACTGCACGATTATGGGTGGCTCTCAATGCTTTTCACGATTGCAGACTTTCTCGGTCTCGGATTCAGATGACAAAGATGGAAGGGAGGTGTTTATGTGTACTTTATTGGGTGGATGTGTCCTCATTCTCTTGTTGGGGATGGGGCTTTGCTTCCTTCCTTGCTCATCTGTGAGGGAGGCGTTTTTCTTAGTAATTCTAGTTCCTTCATTCTTGATTTTGATGATTAATGAGGTGGTTTCCGAGCACAGTCAGTCGCTTCGGTGCTTTAATTGTGGTGGTACTTCCTAGCATTGGGATTCTCAGGGATTTCTCGGCAGTAACTCGAACAAGATGTTTGTATTGGTGTTGATGTGCACCCGTGTTAGGACACTCATAGTCAGGGAATTGATCATGAGAATTAGAATTACTATGCCATGCTATCCGATTTGACTTTAGGAACAAATATTTGGACTGATTTGATTTACATAAGAACAGCCAGACGAGTAAGATAGTAGAGACCACCCATTCGACCGTGGATTTCAATGAGAGAGGGTTTTAAGTTCGATACATTCAATGATCGCATTCCTCATAAATTCCCACGTCTTCCCGGTTCCATAACACAAAAGCCACAGCAATTTCCCAAGCTCTTCCATTCCCACACATTTTCAATTCCCACCCAAACACCCCACCAACACACCCAAACACATCAATATAATAACCTCGTTGGCACTATCTTCCAATTCCAGCGAGATGGCGCAGTCGTCAGTATGCCATGCAACAAGCTCATTAATCGTTCTCACCCATCGTAGGAGCACTCGCACACTGGAACAAAAACAATCATGGTAGGTTGTTCCAAATATCCCACCGGGGATTTGGTTTTTGACCAAAAAATAAATACGGTGGTTATTTGTTCGAATACCGCTGGGTTCTTTTTTAGGTGTTGGATTGAACAGTACTCGAACTGTGAGGTTTTAGTCAACTTTGGGTTACTGGTGTAATTATTGTTATCAAAAGACCTTGGGGATTCTTATATCAGGAGCCTTTCTGTCATTATTTCACTTATCCGTCATAGCTCATTCATTGGGTATCTTAATATCAGTCCTTGCGCCGTCCCTCAATGCGTAGTCATTCCCAACGCAATTCAACAAATGCAATTCAACACCAAGATATATCTCGCCATCAATGTATTACGACGCCGGCCCATCTTCCTCGCCGAACATCCATTTATCCTCGTCCAGACTGAGTACTTCGTTGTGTAGCTTCTGAGTCAGCAATTGGTGCAAGGCTGCTCGACAGTCAGCAGCATTCTCCCAGTCTTGCTTTGTTTTGTGTGATGGCCATCCACACGCGGGGCAGGTCTCGTTATATGCTGGTGCTTGCACTTCGTGATCATCGTCATTTGAGAGTGTGCGCTGTCTTTTGTGGCTGAATGGAGTGGGTTTGACATAGGAAATCGTGGACGCACCAGTGATGTCTATTTGGTGGCGGTGGGTATAGTATTGCTCTATAAGACGGTTTTCTGCGCCTGTGATTGTTTAGTGATTAGCACGATTCCTGAAGAGAGACCTCTTCGTAGACCCGAGGTGTGAGAATGATGTTACTTTGGTCCTCTTTCTGATCTTCTCGCATGGGCGATAATGCTGGAGCCGGAATCTCCAGACGAAAGTCGCCAGCCTCGTCTCGAATGATTATGTCCTCGTTTGCGGAAACGGACGAGTCGGAATGGACATTCTGTGAAACCGAGCTTGTGGCTGTAGATAGTGACGATGTAACTGCTGGGCGCCGAGGGTGAGAGGAGAATATATTGCGGCGGACTGAAGGAGGATTCTGGCCGTTTGGGGCGCGGAGTGAGGGCGGTGGATTGTTGTCGTAGTTTCTGGACGTATCATTGCGGGAAGTCATGGTTGCTGTGAATGTCGCAGGATTGCTGAGATGGTGACAGCGAGCAAAGAAATGTTGACGAAAAGACTCGTTCCTAAGCCCTATTGTGTATCTCGTGTTGTTTTTGTTGTTGTTGATGTGCTTGACGATGCAGATCATAACAACGGGACGGGACCAGCCGAGCTCATACATAGTAGAATTATTCGGACCTTGCCCCAGCAATCTCTCCTGAACCTCTCATCACCACCAACCTTTGAAAGATATGGAATACTGGGAGCGCCCGCTCTACTCGACTAACCACTGAGAGCCAAACTGCCCAATACACTTTTACCAACAGCATTCAACAATTTTCCCGCACGTCGACCCAGCATCATGCAGGACAACCCTAACGCGAGCGTAAGCGCGTTCCATATATTCCCTTTGGATCGCTTTACAACCGGCGCGACTTCTATCAAAAGGCCTAGGGTATGTTCAAACTGCCTTGTTTACTGCTTGGCTCAAAGCCAGGCCTGTGTTATGGTTGCGTCCCATATCTTCAAAATCTGACATCCTGGCCGTGAAAACCTATGCCGGCACCGTCAGTCATATTTTGTCATTTATTTTTCCTGAAATCTGCCAGAGAAACATGAAAACGTCAACTCGCTGACCTTTATTAAGGAAATAACACACTTCTCTTTCGACGAGAACCATGAGTATCGCCAAGATGACTCGTCGGTTAGATATTACTATCCACCGCCCATGGGGGCCAACCTTTCTGATGGTTTCGAGACATTCAAAAATCTTGATGACACCAAAGACGATCATCTCGATGGTCTCCTTAAAGCAATCATTCACCACGAAAAGCAGACCGGAAAACGATGCCAGACAGATGTTGTAAGCTGGCGAGGTATGATCACTAAGATCATGTCCGCACCCTACGACAAATTCGACGGCTTTTCGATGAATGCTACTTGCTTTCAGGGCACGATATTTATTGAAGAAGACCACAGCGCCAAACTGGCGCGAAGACAAGCCCAAAATCAGCAGCAAAGACAGCAGAGGCGTGGCCAATTCGATCCAGACCTTATGTCATATTGGGGCTACAAATTCGAGGCCCTGGCATTACTACCAGACACTTTCGATGCTACCTCTCGAGAATGTATCGAAAATCGGGAGAGGGAGATTGTCAGCAACCACGAACAATATTGCTCAGTTGTGCAGACTGGGATAGGCTCTGCTGGCCTGATCATTGGCGGCGAGGTAGATGGAAGTGAGTTGCATTTTCCCATATCATTTCTTCACTCACTGCCCTGCTGCGACGGATGGCTTCACACCTGCTCTCGCTTACGCTCTTCGAGTCCTAGAGGCCAGTTGGGTGTTTCCTAGAAATGATCAATCTTAATTGCCAGAGTTTCGACCTGTTGAAGCAGGCTGGAACATCTCGAACATCTACGCTGATATTAACAGTTCAAACCAGAAACAGAATTGGACGCACCCGGTGTGCTGCCACAATACACAAATTCAAATGCTAACATCATGACTTTTAGTATGGGACTGCCGACCTGACAATCCTGAAGACACCATCAATTGGGTAGAACTCAAGACCAGCCAGGAGATTTTCTCAGAAGCAGACAACATAAAGTTCGAACGGAAGCTGAACAAATTTTGGATTCAGTCTTTCCTGTTGGGCGTACCTAAAATTATTATCGGTTTCCGTTCCAAGGACGGGATACTCCAAAGAATCCAAGAATTGAATACCCAGAAGATACCAGGCCAGGTGAAAAGGGCGGGTGCGAGCTGGGATGGAAACCTCTGTATTAATTATACGTCCCAATTCCTTGAATGTAAGTACAATTCTTCTTTCTGTTTTCTCCACCTTTCTCCGAGAAGTTAGGGGCAGGATTTGGACATCAACCTTTTGCTGCTCTGTTCACACGCGCGGAACGTAAGGAACGTAAGATTGGACAATACTCGATCTAACATTTGGCGGGAATTCATTGGTATACCGAACCAGTTGAACACAACGCATCGATCTCGACTACTTCCTTGAAGCCAAAAGATTGTCGATCTTTTGCCACCTACCCTCCCCTCCATTCAATTTCCCAAAAAGCTCACGAGATGCACCTTACTGACTTAAGCCAGTCCTGAAAAGCACGATCAAGGGCGAAGGGGTCTGGAAGATACGGCGAGCTGAACGGTCACCAGTCATTGAACTCACCAAGGTAGAACCTACCGGAACGGGCGCCATCCTCTCCCAAGAATTCCTCGAGTGGAGGACTCAGCTGTATGCTCACGAGGTAGCTCAAATGCTGGCATAGCTACCTTCGTTCGGAAAGGGGTGCGTCTCACCATTCATGCTCGCCATCTCTCCCCAAGCTAATGCAACAACTAATCTGTCCAGAATAGTACCATTCTATCACGCCGCCTTTGGTTAGTGGACGCATGCAGTCTGACAACCATACACTAGCATCAAGTCCTTTGGTTCTGTCGGGCTCGGGTACCTGCGATCATCCAAGGCATGCCGAGATGCCAAGGAAATTTCCATCGTGGTCCATCGTCGTTGTGGAGCTCACTACCCCGGCTGAATCTGGTGAATCGAAGATACACGACTCAAATCACAAGCAAGGAGAAGATGCGCTCTCAGACCGTGCGGCAGTGGGCAGTCCGCTGCGCTTCCATCGTCACTCGAAACCTATTGTGCAGCAACACGGTCGATAGTCCCTATTGCCAACCGACGCCACGACCGTAATATGATTCATGGACCACGAGTATAGAAACAAAATCACCTGGTTGCACATGACTTCCGATCCATCCGTGATGACAAAAACATGCTCGCCTCGTGGTCCTGGCCGAGAGAAGGAGCGAGGTATCCGTACGAAGACATCATGGCGAAAATAAGTAGTTGCATGCATTGCATTGAATCCACAAAATGACTCGTTGGCAAGCTCGTGGATGGTCCAGGATTTCCTCCCGTATAGACCACCCCGACCAAATTGGGTAGCCTGTCCTTGTTTCAACAATCATCAGCGACCGCGGAGACAGGCGAACAGGATCGATCACGTTGAAAATTTCAGCACCATCATCTGGCTCTTGCCGATTATTCAGGCGTCTTTGCCAATCCTTTCTTCCCTCCAGATTGGAAATTACAGGGATGCGAGCAACGCTAGGCCGGATACGCTATCTTCCAGAATGTGCATTTTGCGGGGAGGCTCCGAGGTCTCGAAGAAGGCCATTCGTTCTATTTGAAACCACGGTTTCGACCGCATTTTCTGATACAGATTGGATCGTGCGTTTTTGTTTGGTTGGGGACGTACCTTTTCTTTCTGATACATGCGGGATGATCAGACACTCGCGCGCAGGTTTTTGTTCCGTGCGCAGCGTAAGTACCCGACCGCCGCGATCGTGCGCTGCGCACCGGGAATTTTTTTGAAAGGAAGGGAACTTGCAAATGAACGGTTTTGATTGGGGATCCCGTCGGATGATGTCGTTGTTGTCACTGGTTGTGGAGAGGGGAGCGGATCGAACGACGGAAGAAGGAAAGGTTGTACCCACCTTTACTTGGATATGGGCTGGGCGATGGGGTTGATCGCGCCACTTGCCATATGAGTTGTAGATTAAAAAAATTCTTACTGTGTACTGTATGCTATGGGAGGTGGGTTGGTAGACTGTCTCTCTGTCTTTCTGTCTGTCTGTGAATATTGTTGGTCATGCATGCGCGACTCTGCTCACGTGCACTCACTCTGCAGACGGGACTGACTGCATCGGCTCCTTATCTTTCACGACAACAATATCGATGACGGGTAGGAAGGAGGTGTTGCGTCGCCTGCTAAGCCTCCTCCACATTTCCCATCGTTGTCACCTATGATAGTAGTGGGGTGGAGAGATCTGAGAATTGATTGATTGATTAGGTAGGTAGGGTACGTACATACAAAGCACAAGCACAAGCACAGCACAGAACAGCACATCACAAAGGGAGAGAAGAAAACCCTTCTCATTATTAATAGGACACTACTCTCGTCGGCCTCTCACATGTTTACTACAGTATTCGTAGTTGTACCTTCGTACCTTCGTACTCAAAGAATGGTTGTGAAGATCACCCTCCTCCCCCTCCTTTTTTGTTCATCTGTCCACCTCCAGATCGTGGAGGGAGGGGAGGAGGAGGAAGGACTAGCCAATAAGCGATCTCTTTGTCGGCATCTAGGATTGTGGTTATTCCCAGTCTGTACTATTCTTTTGTGAACCTGGGTTTCTGTGGTTGTTATCGTCGTCGTATTATTGGGGAGGCGATGGTATAGTATATGTACCGTAGTAGTTGTAGTGTTAGTTGATGGCGGAAGGGAGTGTATCCAGGACCGGTAATGGGCGGGATTGATGGGCTGGAGTAGACTGGACTGGGTTGGACTGGATTGAAATTGTTGTTACGGGTTCTCGCAATTCCGTATGACCTTCGCCACACTACTGCCTACACCATCTGCATGCAGGTACAATGTACTAGGCGAGATGCAAGATGCAGGTCCCGACTCTTGTTCCCTAGCAGAGAGACGGTTTCCCAAACAACACTTTCTTCTTGATGTGTACAGTAGTTGGAATACTTGTCCTTGTTTATTTGTGAAGCCAATGACATGGTCCATAAGTCGTCTGTTCGTCGCTTTTCGTGAAAGGGGAGGGAGGGCTTGGTTGTCATACGGTACCACAGTCGTAGACCTAGGGCCTGAACGGGGGTCTAGGCACCTCATCCAATTTCTCCAATTTCTACTGGTAGGTAATCTTCTCCCTGGAGTGATCATCATGACCAATGAGGCGGAGGTCAGCGGACCGTGTTCAATCCGGATGATTCGTTGCTGGGAATATTTTTAAACCCACTTTCCAAATTTCCAAGCGAAGGTCTTGGGGTGTGATGAGCTAATCTTGGTACGTACTTAACTTCCGGCGACCAGACGGGCGTTACTCTCGGGCAGTAATAATGTGAGTTTTCACTACTCGGCGGTAGTTATGGTGGTGTGTTTGAGGATGAAGTTCTGCTCGACTTGATTGATACATATTATTCATCAGTATGTGTGTGCACGGTGCGTGTGTTCGTCCTTGGACGACGGGCCAATGACGTGATGGGAAAGATTGGTACGGGGAAATTGTATGCACGTCCTTAGTGAAGGATATGAAATTGTAGGCTTGTTGTGGCTTGGAAGCTTGGGATCTGGAGTCGTGGTCATTGTCGATGTAGGTAGGTACTAGAAATACCCCACAAACGTTGGAGGGAACGGTGGAAGAATGCGTAATAGTTGCGCTTGTTCGTCGCATCGGTCTTGGTAGCCTCTGCATGGGATGCCTCGATCGGCCGTGCAGATTTTGATACTCGCTATTTTTCAGAGAGGCATGCAGGTTGCTGAAGAAACCGCTCCGGGTTCCGGGCCTAGTGTATGTACACAAATTGACGATCAGCTAGTGTGCAATTAAACCACCTTGAATATGGATTGACTTGGAAGTAGTTAGTGACCGTCGTAGGAAGCTGAATTTTACTTTGGATGGCTAGCAGGCTTGAGGTGTGTGTAGGACATTATTCGGCTCTAGGCTGTCTAGTCTGTATTGAGCGACTACTAGGCTGGAAGATGACATAGGCGCTTCCGACGAAAGCGTCTGATCCAACAGCCTTGTGCCTAGCATGCGCCAGGACTGCAGACTGGCCTCGTGGAAGTGAGCCTCCACCATTGGCACGGCGCGCCGTTGATGCCGTTCAGCAGACTGGCTTTCGACTCTCCAGCAGTAGTAGTAGTGGTGAGGGAATCCATGCTATAGGTGAAGACATCTTTTGCGCTTGTGGAGTCCAAGCCAGTACCTGGACAAAGTCTGATAAGACCGCTATCGATAAGGTACCGTGGACCATGGAAGCTTGGATTCGTCAACGGCCGGCTGGAGTCGTGGCGGCTTGCCGTGATGATCGAATCGTGAGATAGCAGATGGCGCGTGTTTCAGGTTAAGGTACGTGGCGATCGGACGAGAGGACAAGGAACGTCTTTGGCTAGATGTTTGTTCCTGCTTTGGCTCTGCATCTCTCCATGGTCCGCTGCAGCTCGGCTTCTTTTCCACTCTGATTATTGTGTTGTTTCGAGCCAGCCACACAGCGTAATGCTACCTAAGCTAGCTATGGCTCTGGTCGTTTTGACGGTCGGTCTGCCTCCAACCAAACATTGGAACTCGGACGGCCTACCGAACTCAGACTCGGACTCGGGGTCTTTTCTTCCAATTCTTCATGCCTCTGTGTGTACCCGGTCCTCGTGGAGACCTTGTCCGAATAGAGAGCGACCGGGTTCTTGACCATGCTGCTCGTCGATGATTTGATATGAGAGCGCAGACGTGATGGTTTCTACATAGTACAGTAGTAGTAGCAGTAGGGCATTGGAGGGGATCTGCATCATCTGCCCTCTGTACACAGCATTGGCCGTCCTCGGCCGTATCTGGGTCACGCATTCGGACTGTAAACAAGGCAGTCCTGGTCAATGGTAGGGCTCATGGTTGTGATCAGACTGCCAGTAGTAGTGGTGGTAAACTGGCCTGTTAGGTTTCGTGCTGCATGTGCTGCATCGCTTGCAAGTGTGGCTTGTGCCGGTGGCACGGCGATTCGCATGCTATTGCTATTGGGACAATGACTCTGAATCATTCTCGCTCGTGGGTTGATGGATCCCAGCCACCAAATGTAATAATACCTACTCGCTCGACAAGAGGCCATCATGCAACCCACTGCATTGACAGCCAGATGACAGGGCCCCGACGTAGCATTCTGCATACGGCAAACCTCGTAGCTCCAGGTCATGTCTGTCCAGTTGGACTCGGAAGTAATATCGAGGCTGCATGCCAGAATGCCAGGTGACTGAGAAGTGAGATTGTAGCAGCGTAGAAGAGTACTCCATGTTGAATTCAGATGTGAATCTTCCGGATGGTGGTGAGGTCGCAAAACAAAGCCACTGGCAGCCACTATCGCATCTTCATCCCATCCCGGCGTGACGCTCGCTCAGAGACAGACACAGGGAACACCCGAAGATGACAACAGGCAGGCGGCTCAGAGACATTGACAACCTTTGTTTTTGTTTGGCTGGAGGCTATTCCTCCATTCTTCGGCATCTATTCCACACCTCACTCCTTTCTACAAGCCGCTGGCTCTCTGCCTTCCCTGCTTGGAGCCGCCCGCGTGGGAACACTCAGGCCCAACCAAGTCGCTGTTTGTCCATTTTGCGTTTCACGACGGCAGCCATTTGGGCGACTACAAAGAAAGCGAGTGGGCTGGAAGAGGGCATCAAGGAATCCTTTCCGAGAGACACAGCAGTCCGATCAGTCCGGACTACTCGACGGCGTGAGGGACGAAGGCAAGAAAGAAAGAAAATTGGGAACTCGAATACGACGCTGCTAGACGAGGATTGAGGTTGCTAAGCAAGCAAGGTACGTGTGGGTTCAACTATCGAGGCCATCACACACAGCGCCCAGCATCGTGCCAGACACGCAGGAACGAGCAGGTTCTGGATGGTCGAGTGCAGCAGATGGATGTGGATGTGCAGGTGGATGTGGATGTGGAAGTGGATGTGTGTAGCCAAGCAGGTCAAATCACATTGCTGACATGGAACGCAGCGAATTGAGCGGCATTCCCCAGCAGCCAATCCGGATATTATCTATCATTTACTGCACAACAACGTGAAGGTATGCATTTCTCCCTCCCCCTCTCCCTCCCCCTCCACCTCCTAGCACCCCCCTCTGCCCATGCCAGTCATCAGTCCGTCCGGCTTGCCTTCATCTGCTCGCACCCACGGAAGAAGAGTAAGGCGAGGGCGAGGGCGAGGGCGAGTCTGGTATTGCCCAGTTGGTCCATCTCCACCCTCGTACAGGCATAGTGAGCCAACTATTGCCCCCCCCCGTACTCAGCACCCATCCCATTCGAGGTCGCTGCCGAGTCAAAGACCTTAGACCTGCATAGGCCACCACTGGCCCACGAGTAGCTCACATCCCTGGCGGGCCCATGTTCGTGCGTCGACCCAGCCCATACAGACCGGCCGAGTGGTTAGCTTGCGCCTCTCGCCTGAGGGGACTATTTCTAGCACGCTAACTTTCGTTTCAGACTGCCAGTCTCCTCCCTCAGCATTCTCTAACAAACGCACAGGCTTAAATCGTTGCACCTCCCCTTCCCGAACCGTTTCGTCTCAAGATCTCCCACCTTAACCAGACCTCGTACACTGCATCGTCGTCCCTCTCACCTCCATCGCAGCGGCGCGACTACTACGGCAAGTCGAGGGCGGGACCCCGATACCCATTGCTTTCACGACTCGACACCAGCTGTTAAACTCTCCCACCCTCAAACACCTCTTCTTCTGCTTTTCTTTCACCCAGCGCTTCAGCTTTTACTTCACACACCCAGGCAGGACCACAGCACTTCGGCGCATCAATAGTCTCATTCTCTGTTCATATCACCATTCCAAAGTCGCGTCTAGAGGCGCTGGTCCGTTGGTCGTCTCGACCTCGCGCACAACATGTATTCGAACTCCCATGCTACAATGCCGCCTCCGCAGGCACGTTCCGTAGCCCCCGAAACTTTCCTCCTCGATCAAGACGCACAGCAATCTCTGCCTCCAGAGGCCATTGTTGCGTTGCAACAGGTTGACAATTGTGTGTATTCCTCTGGGCTTGGTGTTGCATCGCCCCCCCCTTCCCCTATCGCGACACACCACCTTGCTGACCATCATGCGCAACAGTAAAATACTTTCTCATCTCTGCGCCTGTAGATTGGAGTCCTGATCAATACATTCGCCGTTTCCTCTTGCCAACGGGCGAATATGTCTCTTGCGTGCTATGGTAGGTCTCAATGCCGCCTGCTCGTCGCGCAATTCTAACCACCATCAAGGAACAACCTCTTCCACATCTCGGGTACTGACATTGTACGATGTCTATCCTTCCGCTTCCAAGCCTTCGGTCGCCCGGTCAAGAACTCAAAGAAATTCGAGGAGGGCATCTTCTCAGATTTGCGCAACCTGAAATCCGGCACCGACGCGTCACTAGAAGAACCAAAGAGCCCTTTCTTGGACTTCCTATATAAGAACAATTGCATCCGTACACAGAAGAAACAAAAGGTCTTTTACTGGTACAGCGTGCCGCATGATCGCCTCTTCCTCGATGCCCTCGAGCGCGACCTCAAGCGCGAGAAGATGGGCCAGGAGGCGACCACGGTCGCAGTCAGCGAACCAGCTTTGTCCTTCGAGTTCGATTCGTCGCAGTCGCTCTTTGAGCAGCTCACAAAAGCTCAACAAACAAACTCGTCCTCCTTCACTACCAACGTGCAGCCAAGTTTTTCTCAATCCACCTCACCACAAATGCGACCGATCGACGCAATGCCGGCGCCTCCGGTCATGCCTCAACAGCAAATGCAACAACCACAGCAAATGCAACAACCACAGCAAATGCAATCACAACACATGCAACCACAACAAATGCAACCGCAACAACATCAAATGATGGAGCAGCAGATGAGCCACGGCGGTTATCCAGAGATGCAACAACACATGCAACCCACCTCCATGCCTCAATTACACAACCCGATCATTGCGAAGAGCCGCGAACGAGATTTTGGCAATGCTCAGTACGATCGCAATGGCATACCAGTTAACCAGCTACATCAGCGCGCGAACTCGATGCCTGCCTTTATGGAATATTCGCCGGCACCATCTCTACTCTCGCAAGATGATTACTACGGCACCATCAGCAATCCGCGCATGTCATTTGAGCCAATGACGCCCCCACAGCATTCCATGGGAGGCAGTATGGAGCCCGCTTACATTCAGAACGAAGATACTGGTCTCTACACTGCTATCCCTGATCTCGGTGTTTCGCAAAGCTTCAACCCAATGATGCAAATGCCACCATCGAACCTCGGGGGACCACAATTCTCCAATGTCACTCGCACATTCCCACCCGCAAACGTCTACTCAGTCATCGAAGGCTCCCCGACCTACAAGCAACGAAGAAGACGGTCGTCCATGTCGACAGGTATCAGCGCAGCAATCAGCGCTACTGGCGCCGCTGCGCAGCAAGTCCAGAGGCCTAGCGATCTCCGCCGGTCTATGTCTAGCTCTGTTGTGCCACAATCTGTTCAGGAGGAAGAAGAAGGCCAAGAGGGTCACTCTCCTCAAAGCATAAATCACTACAACATGACGCCCCAAAAAACCGATGCTTTCCCAGATCTTTCTCGGCACGGAACACCACTGGCCACCGTTGAGGACAGTCCCATCCAGCAGCCGGCATCACTCATGGGCACGGAGGAGTTCCCCTCGTTCGGAAGCGGGGATTTTACCGACACTCTTCCACCACATAGCGCTTTGTCCCGAACCGCTCCGGGCGTATTCCGACGCGCCCGCAGCGCCACTATGATGGAATTGGGACCCTATCCACAAAAATCACATTCGTGTCCGATCCCAACTTGCGGGCGACTATTCAAGAGATTAGAACATCTCAAGAGGTAAGCGCTTGGTCACTCCCGTATCTCGCATCGTACCTGCATAACAAAATTGCGATGCTGTGCATTTGGACTCGTGGCTAACCTTTGGCGCTTACAGACACGTGCGCACTCACACCCAGGAACGGCCATATGTCTGCCAGCTCTGCAACAAAGCCTTCTCACGGTCTGACAACCTTGCCCAGTGAGTTGCACATTACGTCAATCGTTTCTATTTTTGCTAACCGCCCGACCCAGGCATAAACGAACACATGAGCAACAACAAAATGGCGAGCCAATCATTGATACTTTCAGTGAGGAGGACTTTGAAAACGATGAGCACAACCTCGTCGAACTCGACCAGGATTCACCCGAGTCCGAGCATTCCTATCTACCAAGCGGAATGAACATCCCAACCACGATGCACGAGATGCACCAAGGTGGAATGCAGACCATGGGCTCAATGAACACCGGAACGAACAACATGAACGGACCGCAGTTTAACGGCACCTCAATGGGACCACCGCAAATGGTTGCCGCACACAACTACTGAACATCGCATCGTACAGGAATTCCATCCTCACTCGATCTCCCTTGCTTGCCGCCTGCTTGGCAGGTCATCCCGGCGTTGGCGCGACCATCTTTCTGCTTCTCCTCCTCTATTTGCTCTTACCTCATTTTGATTAACTGTCCTGCGCCGCGCCGCGATTGGAGCAAGGCGAATTGTAAGACGGGCGAGCCCTTTGTTGGCGCCTGCAGACATCACGAATATATGGGACGAACACGAATTTCGTTTTTTATTTCCTCGCGCTGCGGTTTGTTTTATTGCGACGCGATGCATATCGGCTTACACAGCCGAGCCGGGAACATGAAAAGCTGGAAAATAAACTGAGGGTTTTTGGAATTGTCGTCGCACGCATCACTGTCATGCTGTGCCTGCTTTTTCGGGTTCACGTCGCACGGGAATAGACCAATCCATTTGTACTGACTGCTCTGGGCATTTTCTGAAGGTCGAATGGCGTAGCTGTTGATTGTCCCTCCTTCCGGATAAGTGTATTTTCCCTTTTGTGTGTATGGTGGCATTTGATTTGTATGCATGATGGCGAGGAGTTCTCGCGCTTTTCTTTTTGCCCCCTCTTCCTTTGCATGTGCACATAGTTGTCGTTGGTAGTCCTTTTGTTTTTCCCGTGTCTTTTTGGATGGGAAAGTGGGTGTATGCGATGTGCACTCGAATCCTTTTTTTGTTGGGTTTTTTTTGTAGAAATATATATCAACAACGTAGTGCGAGTGGAAAAGAATTTAAGTACATGACAATTATTTCCCCTGTGTTTGAGATTTGGGCTCCCTTGCCTTTTGTTTCTTTTGTCATTACGGGTTACACATTTGGGGGGGAGGGGTTATTTTGACGTGAAGGAGGAAGGGCCTGGGGCTTTCTTGGGGGGGTTTTTTTTTAACAATGCAGTGAGATGGCTCGGAGATTTGATTTTGCGTCTGAATGAGGTTTTTTGTGTCGTTATTGGAGATGTCATGGGTTGAATACAGTGGTGGGTTCAGTTGGTTTGGTAGGCGATTGTGATTGTGATTGTGGGCGAATTATTTTTATGGGTCCATCGTATTCTATAGAACTAACTTTTACACTCATGAAATCACTGCATCTTTTGACATCCTAGTATTTATTCCCGTACACCTAACAGCGCGTTGGCGAAAACGATGGCATCGTTGAGTTTACGGAGGTAGGTATATGAGGTATGAGATATGAGGTAGGTGATAACTTGAAAGTATAATCTTCTCTGCTTTTCAAAACGTCCCAATACTTCTCAAAACACTGATCAAATACCCCATTTGTGATACCTCGGTGTTTGTAGGCGCGCCCCCTCCCCTCCCCTCCCTTTTTTTCATACAGATGACCCACGGATGAACTGTATTTTTCGTACATGTATGTTGGTGATTCTACGAGGGAAGAGGGAGGGAAGAGGGAGGGAGAAGGGAGGGAGAAAGGCTACTGCTGTACTGCAAAAGATCGGGGGAATCCCCCTCCCTCTTTTTTTCTTTCTTTTTTTTTGGTCAAAAACTCTATTCCTCTCTTTTTTATCTCCATTTGGTAGAACATACATCAATTTGGTTTTTTCTTGTTTGTTGTTTTGATACCGTCTATGCGTTTTTTTCTGGGCGCATGGACCGTGGAACGTCTGTGGAAGAATGTCTGTCTGTGGAAGAATGAGAATGGAATGGAAATGGAACAATGGAACAAAGTGGGACGGACGGACGTGTAAGGCTGTGATTGAAAATTTCCTCTTTACGTTACGATGGTGTTTGTGCACTTGTCGTGGAGGATTTGTCAGTGGTGGGAAATTTAGTACTTGTTGTGTTTGGGTGGTGGGTGCGTGTGCTGCACTTGTTTTGGGAATTGGAATTTTTGTGGTTTGAGGGGAGGGCTTTTTTGGGCTTGGAGGGCTTGTGATTTTTTTTTCTTTTTTCTTTTTTCCTTTCTGCGCAAGTTTGCGCAGTCCTGTTCTAGGCGTGAGGTACGAAATTTTATTTTCTATTCTTATCATTATTATTATTTTTAACAACTTTTTGAAAGGGGTTATGGAGAGTGCATGGATGCTGGGAGGATTTTGTAGATTAATTGCGGATGGAGTGGTTCGCCGATCTGTGGTTATGTGGAATTCCGGGGTTTTGTTGCTGCCTGGGCTGAGGGCTAATAATACAGTGTGGGCAATATTGAAGGACTGGTCCTGTTACCTCATATCGAATTAGAAAATACATGCTATGGACGTGCCATTGGCATCATGACACAGGGTTTGCGACGTATAGATTTAACCAAAATTTGTTTGCATGAATACCAACCAAGGAAATGATTTGGAACCGAGGAGGTGGAGACCCTATGCTCAATCTTCGCACTGGCTATTTCCCAAGGACTGACATGGACAATGGACATATATAGATGTTGTTTCCTGTCTTGCTCTTGACTTGTTTATTTTGACAGCATTAACAACAACAACAACGAATAGCACTAATCATCTCTTTTCTTGTTGGCCTACTAGGAGAAAGAAAGTCAATTGTTCTCTTCTTGAATCAATCACCTCCATTCGCTTAGCAAGTCTCGAATAGTTTGCATACTATCCTACCGTCGCAATGGCTCAAGGTGCACCATCGATCCAGCGTAGCAACAGCAGACGCAGCAAGCTGTTCTCCAAGCTCTCGTTCGTCCCTCCTACAACCTATCAATATGTTTTGTCGATACTAACATATCGGCAGTCGTTCTTCCTCTGCCTCTGACCTCACCATCTCCCAACGCCGTTCCGTCTACGCCGAACCATCCTATGTCGATAGATTGAACATCCCAGTTCGCCCTCACGTCATGCCTGCGGAGCCAAAGCCCCACGAACATTACCTCAAGCTCCAGCGTGACAACCTCGAGGGCACCCTCTCCGACATCAAGAAAGTCAGGAACCTCCGCACTTCTGCTCTCCAGATCCGTGCCATGCTCTGGGCAGCTGAGGATACCCCTCCAAACCGCAAGGGACTACCAAGCGGCAAGGTCAGAATCCAGGATGAGGACGTCGAGGATTTCAAGCAGCAGATGAGACAGATGTTGGTCAGATGCTTGGCGGAGAGACCTGTTGAAGGCGCCGAGGAAACTGCTCACAAGGAGAAGGAGATGGAGGAGAAGGCATTGGCACATTTTGATAAGTTGGATTGGAGCTTCTTGAACGGCGATGGGATGAAGGGATTCTAAGAGATGACGTTTTTTCATGATGATGTTTGATTGTTAGTTTTTATTGTTTTCGGTTTTTCTCGTTGAAAGGGTTGGAGTAGGGGCTGGTTCTGTGGCTGGATAAATTTAGAGTTTGCAATAGGATAGGAATGAAATTTGTCATATTTCTGAGTCCATTCTCTGTGAGATATCGACTGCATCGGGAGTATCTCATAAAGTGCGCCTCAGAAATGAAAGCAGGAAATACTCGGGACATGACTCGGCAAATCCATCCTCGAGCTAGACTGATGTACCGACAATTCCTATTAGTTCTTGCAGTTGCTGTGTTAGAGATTTTGCAAACTATGTATGGTACGGATAGATTGTTGAATTAGAAAGCGAGCATTCAATGGCAAAGATATGATCCGAACTTTCGATCTCCAACCCGCCAGCCAAAACGATCGTGTCGTGAAGGACCTTTCATTTGGTGAGGCAAATATTCCCTGCCGCATTACAAAGGCAAGAAAGTCCCATGCTGTCGCAATAGAAGCACAGATGTAGTGGGAAATGCCCTACTGAATAGTTCGAGTCCTAAACAGTGCCCTCGCGGTCGACGTTCTCCTAAGCTGATCAGAGACAACTCCTCAAGTCTGACATGTCCGGAGAGTTCGGCACTGTAAGGGATAATTAGTCCTTTGAAATTGACTGTCCCAGATCCGTTTCCGTAGTGATGGGTGGAATCCTGGCAGAGCACACTGGTCATGTTAATAGTGTACGCCATCCCTGGCCCATTTGAAGAGGTTGGAGAAGAGATGAAATGAAGTGAATGAAATGCGTGAAAATGCAACGAAAGAATGCTGAGGCGAAGAGGAGGAGGAGGAGGTGGCAACCGGAAGCAAAAAAGTCGACTAATAACACGGGACGGGCCGAGCTCAGCGACGACCTCGGGACCTTCTTCCTCTCTCACTGCAACTTCCTGATGCCAACGACTCTTTGTCCACCACCAACCCATCCATTTCCATTTACCGACTTGTTCCCTTTTCAATCCGATTAGGACAGGCGGTCAACACATGTAGAGTCCCTTACCCAAACAGCACTACCTCCACGAGCCTCCATTTTTCGGGACCTTTCCGAAAAGGGAAGCACCCCAGTAGTCTCTAGCACCAAGCGGTCGGCGAACCCCAGATTCTTGGTAGGAGATATCGAGGGGTCAACTGCAAGCAAGAGAAGACATGTCATTGCCATCTCGGATTGAGATTGGCTGCTTGAGCACGGCCACGCTTAGGAGCTGGAATTTACGCGCTACGCTATTGTACATCCCATTTAGTCAGTTTCTGTGCTCCACTATCTGTGTTGTTACTGATCAGAAAGAGACTTCGAATGCCTACTTTGCCTCATGATTCATCAAGCCATGATTTGAAACAGCTGAGAGCCTCGTTGAGTTGGTCAACGTCAGAATTCTCCAGTGCCACTTCCTAGTTCGAGCCGTGCCAGCCCAGGACAGGTCAACGGATTTGACTATCACTGTTGGCTGGTAGAATGATCGACATTCACATTACCGGTGTGTTAGGCCTGTTTTCTTGATCTAGAATCCGACATGGAGCGTACTGGTATGTTGTGCAAGGCCAAGGGAAAAGCTATATCCTCCATCGGGTGGCGAAACATGTCACGATATGCTTCCTTTGGTGGAGTCCGCATTAGGAGTGAGTTTCACCGGCATGCTCCATTCCGTCGACTTCCACCAGAAACGTAAGTGATTCGTTCAGAATTTCACCGCCACATACATGATTCTGTCCATCAGACAAGTCCATGTAGAGATGCAGCAAAAAGAACTTTAGACCACTCATGCAATTGTCGTGCCGTTTTGGTAAAACGATCTTCATATCATTGCCTGGATCAGTTGGCATTGAAAATGTTGAGAGTCCTCAGAGCGCCTGTCAACACCGAGAAAGGCGAAGTGATAGTCTTGACAGAGGCGTTGGCTACTACATTCAGCAGATTCTGATTCTTTACGGCAATACAAACAAGCAGTTCTCTCAATTCAGCGATAGAAAACCAGCCCCCTTTGGAGACTCGCAAAGAAAATGCGGTGCATCAAATTTCACCCATTGTCCTGCCTGGGTAGGAGTTGTTGATCACTTCCCCGACAGGCCCCGATATTATGCAAAAGGAACTAGCGCAGATGTCAAATGCACAGCTATTGTTGAGGGCGAGCAGCCTCGTTGCAGATCTGATCCCAGAATGAGATGCATCCCAGTTGCATACAGGCCTCACCGCGGATTCCTGCTATGCTGCGAGGCGCAGATCTCTGAGCTGTATGCGTTGGCGAAGTCGCTCACAGATCCCAAGGGGCTGTTGGAAAGTGAGGCAGGAAATGTGTATAAAAGACCCATCTCCCTCGACCAGTTTCAAAATCATCAACATCAACAGCTTCAGTCAACAATCACCACCACGATCGTTCAATCTTAACAACTACAACTCGCCTAATTCAACCAACCTTCCAACCAAAAACCTTCATCAATCAAAATGTTCGCCAAGACCATCATCCTCTTCTCCCTCCTCAGCGTCGCCTTCGCTGCTCCAGGCACCACTCCCTCCAAAGAGACCAAAGCTGCACCTGCTGGATCATTCTCTGTCGAGAAACAGGAGTGCGGTAATGGCTCAAAGGTCAGCTGCTGCGAGGGTGGTGACACCGAAGGATCCCTCCTCGGTCTCTACTGCACCCTCCCAGTCTGTGAGTATCCCTTATCACATACTTTTTATCAACAATTTCTAATATACTCATTCAGTGCAACTCTGCCTCCAGGGTAACGCTGCCGCCTGCTGCAAGACAGACCAGGATGTAAGAAGTAGTTCACTCTCCCGACAGTCCCCAGTAGCTAATCATCATTCTACAGGGTCTTATCAACGTCGGACTCGACTGCATCCCACTCGCCCTTTAGATAGAGAGAGCTTTCAGGATCTTTCGATGCCACTTTTGGTATCCTTGCTTAACTTTTGTTTGATGGAGGCTTCGAGATATAAACCCACTCATATTCACTCTTTTGGCTCGTTGCTGGTTAGTTGTTGATCATATAAAATTAATTTAATGGAAACTGGTTGAAAAGCGATGACTTGTGTCTTTTTCGATTGTGACATCTTCCTGCGTGCCATCATTTTAAGATTACTCAAATCTCACAAGCCATACCTTCATCCTTATGTAAAGATTGTTAACATTAGGAATTTTTGAATGAAACCATGTTTCTTAAACCACTCACCCATTTAGAAGGAAAATGGTAAAGACGTCGAATCATCAAGAACTGCCATTACCTACCAACCTCGCCTCCCGAAGCTTCACACCTCCATCCTCTCGCCCTCTCCAACAAATCCCAACCCCAAATCGTTTACCCCCCTCCCCAAAAACACCAAGAAAATAGCACTCGAGGCCAATTCTCATCGTTCCAGCGTCTCCTGTGTATATGGTGTTTGGAGTAGGTATACTTTATCCATTTATTCATCCATTCATCCATTCATTCATTCATACCAAAAACATTAGGAAAAAAACGGTTATCGTTTCAGATTTGGGGGTAGGTGTAAGGAGGATACTTCGATGAAGAAAGGGTGAGAAAAGAAATAGAACTGATTGGATCTATCTATCTACCTACATAGCTTCACTTGCTCATCAATGTTTTTGTTTCACCTTTTCACCTTTTCGTTTATCGGGCTCTAATTGGCATGTCTGCTTCTAGCGGCCCTTGCAAGCTATGATGGGTTCGGAGTTACAAGTGCTTGACTCGCATACAATATACATAGTTACTTAGTTTAGGTGCGTGGTCCTATTATAGCCCCTCTATATAAAGGGCCTCGGACTCGAACTTTTCTTTCTACTACGAGTCTTTGCGAACAGGGGGCTCCTTTTTGATGGTGATGAAGTGGTTCGACTATGGTCGTCAGCTTGTAGCCGTTGGACCGTGAGATCAATCGAGTTCACGGGAGGAGAAGAAGAGAAGCAGCCCGTGGGCATTTCATGCTCATGAGATCTCTAGAAGCAGCAATATCCTAAATCAACCATTCTTCCCCAGTATTCGATTTTTGATGTCCCACACTTCCATCTTTGTTCAAATTTTTGTTGCAAAACACCAAACCCAATGTATATGCCAATTCTGAAACACGAAAAATGCAGAAGCTCACTCCACGCTCGCTAAAAATGCAAGAGTTTTCGAGATGCCTACTCCAGAAACGTGAACAAATTAGTATGTACAACGTTCAACGCTCTGTCGGCATCCCTCTCCCAAATGACGCAGGAGATATTGATCTCCGAAGCACCTTGAGAAATCATTTCAATGTTGATCTGATGAGCACATTAGTGACCACTCTCAACAGGATAGCATGCCAAAAACTCACATGATTCTCTCCGAGCACGCTGAAGAACTTGCCAGAGATACCGGTCATATTCTTCAGGTGCTTTCCCACCAGACTTACAATAGCCATGTCTGCCACGAGGTCTACATTGCCGAGCTCTGAGAGATCCTCGACACAGCCATGAAGGCGCATATCCTGGATCTGAAGATCCTCGTCATCGGTCCCACCAGTGAGCATATCATGCTCGCTGTGAAGAGCCATCGAAACATGTACCTCGGAACTTGAAATCAAGTCGACACTGAGATGATGTTTGTCCAGGATACCGAAAATTTTGGCCAGAAAGCCATGCGCACGGGTACGTCGGTTGGAATGGATGTTAAGCACGACGATAGAGTGCTTGATAGTCACAGCTGTGGGACGTTTAGGTCCCAGGAGGGCTTCCAAGTTGGAAGATGAACGGCCTCGAGAGAGTTTGGGCTTAAGAGGACCCTGTTTGCTTTCGGCTTCAGGAAGAATGACTGTTCCTGCGCCTCGAGGGTTCATGACGTTCTTGATACGGATCGGAATTTGTTCCCGAATGACTTGTTCCATGGTAAACTATCGGCTGTTAGCATGGTCGGTCTTTTATTGTTATAACACACTTACAGGATGGATTACTTCGCTGCCATAGAAGGTCAATTCGGCAGCCTCAGAAGGTGAAACCGATGATAGCAGCCTTGACGTCGGAACCTTACGCGGATCTGCGCTGAAAATGCCGTCTACCTCTTTCCAGATCTGCAATTCCTTTGCATGGGCGCCAATGGCAACCAATGCGGCGCAAAGATCAGTATAGCCGCGACCAATGCTGTGCAAAAGCCCGTCAGGCACATGTCCAAAGTACCCAGTAACAATTGGAACCTTGTCACCACAACGCAAGACCTCCTGGCCAAGCGCAGCAGCCAACTCCTTGTAAGCCCGGTCTTTCGTCAGAGCATCCTTTGTGAGAGATGGGATCTTGTATCTCTTCATAACGTCGCTCAGGTCTACAACCTGAGCAGGGATATCATTGTCCTGTAGTACCACAGCCATGTAGTGACATGACAGCTTTTCTCCCTTGGAGATGATCTTGTTCTCTGCCTTCTTACTGACCTCCTCCAAATGTAAAGCCGAGTCCAAGATCTTGGTGAGACTTCGACATTCTGCCTTCACCTGCTCAATGAAGGTGTCGAGTAGGTCTAGGTTCTTGATTGTTTCGCGAGCTGCTTGGATATGATCCTCTTCGATCAGGTAGACGATCTCGGCGTATTGTTTTGCTCCGACGCCTGTTTCGGCAGCTTTGGCAGCACGGAGGAGTCTGTAATGGGTGTCAGCAAAATCTCGATTAGCCAAACGTTTGCAGTATGGACACACCTGTTCGTAGTACCACTAGCTTTGTCATACGAGCTTCGGGCAGAGCAAACCACGGCAATCCTGGACTGCAACAATCCCGACTTCACGATGCCAGCAATTGGCAGTGCAAACTTGCCCACGCTGGTACCGCCAAATCTATGCTTAGTTAGCCTCGGTTCATTCTGCCTTCGCTCCAATGGTCGTCCAAGAACATGGCATACTTTTGTACGACCCAATTGCCTCCTCCTGGTAGATTCTTTTCAGGCGTATGCGGTATCGATTCTTCGCTAGAGTATATATGTCCATTCGGGGTCTCCATTGTGGCGTTCGTGGGGTCGAGCTCGTGCAGATGTGGAGGCTGGACTGGGTGATGGTATGTGTGAGGGAAGTGAGGCGTGGAGAAGGCGGGTTGTGTAGTGGTATGCAGTGAGTTTAGGTTGTGGGGAAAGATGTGCTGGTTATGGTTATGATTATGACTGGCCCCAGTTCGTGGACCAGCGATTTCGGCCATATTAACGAAGAGTCTACTCCCACTGTGTATTTCTCACTCGGTCAACAACCGTCAGTTTGCTCATCACTTCTCTCCGCTTATAACTGTTCAAGACAACGGGAAAGGAGATTATATCCTCTTCCTCTCACTGATCACCTCCGGGAACTCCCACGAACCTAGCCTGAATTATAGCAGCTGCACAGTCTATAATACAGTACTCTGCAGAAATGCATTTGCCCATAGCACATGTCAGCGGCTCGCATCCAGGGTTGTAGAGATCGGGATCATGCACCACGAGAACGCCCTTCATAAGTGAGATGCAAGTGCCCACATCCACTCGTCCACCTCGACTTTCTTGCGTAAGCCTTGCTGACGTTGGGACAAGCTTCACCAAGCTTGCCCAGAGTCTCACACGAATCAAACTTCTGCTATGATGTGGTGGCACAGAGAGCACACGAGCGATCGCCAGGGACAAACAAAAAGCAAAAACACGAATATCAGGCCGAGTCTTCTCGATGCTCCCCGCTTTCTTCCGTCTGCCTGTGCATTCCCCAGGCTTTAGCCGTCCGCTCGGTAACACCCTGATTATTATATGCCGAGTACTAGTCCCACAGCCTCACTCACACTCATGCAACATCAACGTCCACCGGATCAGACGCGATGCGCAGCCGATGTTCCCTCCGATTCTTCAACTAATCTCAACCTGTTGTTAAAAATGGCTTGGTAAATGGCTGAACTTCGAGCTACGAATGCACTGAAAAGGCCTCAGACCAGTCAAGGGCTATCAACATGGACAAAGGCCTGGTCAGAAATACTCCAAATACTCGAGACCTGATACATATTACCGCCCATGCAACTCGTACTACACCCAATTTCTCAACACAACCACCTCTCCAAGCATAATAATGATAATAATACAACGGCCTAGACTCTGGGAGCCATCTTCGATCCCAGCCTCTGCTGCGGATAGCTATCTCCCGTCCGTTATTTGCGGAGGTGAACAGACCCCAGACCAGACCAGACCAGACCATCCCCTCCAGATCGCGATATCCCCACAACTCCAATCTGCGGACAACGATCGAGCCATCTCCCCGTTCATGTCCTTCCCAGACGAAAAATTGTCCTTCACAAGCAACAGCATAAATCAGCACAAGATTCCTGCAATGTATAAAGAAAGAAGAAGAAGAAGCCAATATCCATGGGAAAAACACCAGCGACCAAGTTTACTGTTCCAAATATGGAGAGTCTGAGAGGCAATTCGAATGAAAAACCAGTAGTCCCAACTTGACGGCCAATTCCGAAACCGTTCCATTTCGTGATAAATATGAGGGATGAAGAATGATATAATATGGTCATTGCGACAGGCAATCTACTATGATCAAGAGAGAGATATGAACGGCAAATGTCCATAATTAGAAATCCTATCAAAAGTTGGGCTCAATGATTCCCAACTAACAATCTTCAAAATGGCCCTCTCTCTCTCTCTACTGTGTATCTTCAAGTATTCCTTCTAGAAGAGAAGAAATGGAATACCCCAGGGAATAAAGCAAAGAAGCCCCATGGCCATGATCCAGACACCATAATACCAGCGCTATGCAATCCTTTGCAGGTATAAAGTCCTAGTATTGTCAAGACGCCCGAAATCTAACCTCAAATCCATCATACAAACATCTTTTTGAAATCAAGAAGACCAAATGTATATTCAGTTCTTCCCAACTCAAATCCATCTCTTCACCGCCGGTAAGGATCCCGATCGCGATCCCTTCTCTCGCGATCTCTGTCCCTCTCTCTATCAGGACTCCTACTCCTAGTAGACTTCCTGTGATCTCGCCTCTCTGCTCTCGGCGCATCCCAATCCCTAAACTCTTCTCTCCCTCCTCTTCGCTCGTCTGCAGCAGGCCGTCTCTCTTCACGGTATCGATCATCTCGTCCCTCACTCCTCCTATCATCTCTCGACCCTCTCCTGCCTTCACTCCGGTAAGCAGGAACATAAGAGTCCAAATTTCCACCACCACTCGGCCCGGGCGGTCTCCGATCGTGAAGTCCTCGATCACGGTCTCGGTCTTGACCACGTTCTCTCGGTTCACGATCTCGTTCCCTCGATGGTATGAGCGAAGGGACGGCTACGTCAGGTCGAGGTGGTAACGCATGTCTAATACCCTCTGGGGGTTGTGTAAGATGTCTAGGTGGACCATCCCTCGAAGATTCACCATTGGCCCACGGTTGCCGTCGATCTCCTCTTCGCGGTGGACCTCGTGAATCATATCCTGGCTGAACCCCTCGTACATCATAGGCTCCTTGCGGTACACGGCTGTTGTATCCGTGTCCATTGTGTCTGGGGACTCCTCTTTGTCCACCACGACCATTATCCCAGCCATTCGTGGGAGGGCCATTACCCGTCCACTCATGCGGTCCTCCTCCTACTGTTCCTCCTTGTGGTGCTGGAGGTAGATTCTGTGCTGGCGGCCGTCCGTTCCTTTTATCCAATTCGTGAGAGTCAGCGAACCATGGGATGTCTTCAGGTCGTGAGGGAAGCGGATGGTTTGTGAAATAAGGGTGTTTTAGAGCGTCCATGGCGTTGATTCGTTTCCGGTAGTCGAGCCGCAGGAGTTCTCTCATTAGTGAGACAGCATCATTGCCGAATCTTGG
The DNA here is from genome assembly GCA_003693225.1 of Venturia aucupariae. NCBI lineage: Eukaryota > Fungi > Ascomycota > Dothideomycetes > Venturiales > Venturiaceae > Venturia > Venturia aucupariae. The sequence continues at coordinate 84,675 of QWZN01000087.1, forward strand.
ACAACTTTAGTTGGAACCCACCACGACATGTAGAAAGCGTAACTCACCTCCCAAATTCTCGTTCCAGATTGCCAGGCTCAGGAACCCAATTCTTGACGCCCTCACAGCCTGGCAACTCTTGCCAGCCAGGCATGGTGTGTTCCGTTGGTGAGCCGACCAATTCAAAAATGATTTGCGCCTGGTTAAGATCACTCTTTCCAGCGAGAATCGGCTTTTTCTTGAACATCTCGCCAAATACGCAGCTTTTCCCTGTTAGCGTCGCTCATTGCAAGTGAAATGCTAAACTCACCCAGCTCCCCACATGTCGATAGCCGTGGTGTATTTCCTCAGTTGAAGCAGCAGCTCAGGCGGCCGATACCATCTCGTCACAACTAACGTCGTGTATTCTCGCCTCGCCTCTCCACCACCATGTCCAGGCTTCGGCACTTCATCGTCGTAATGTCTCGCCAATCCAAAATCGGCAATCTTGAGAACTCCATCACCGCTGATCAGCAAGTTGGCGGCCTTCATGTCGCGATGCAGAATGTGACTATTGTGCAAATACTTCAATCCCCTCAGAAGCTGCAACATGTAGCACTTTATGTGTTGAGGCTGCAAATGCACATCCCGGTTGTCCAGCAATCCGCTCAGGTCGTGAGCCATGTACGGCGTTACCATATACAATGTCGCCCTCTTCTTGTTCATCGCAGCAGTCCGGTCGACAATCATCTCTTCGAGGCGTATAACGTTGATGTGTGAGAGCATCTTGAGGAGCTTTATTTCGCGAAGAGCTGTTATGGGGAAGCCATCTTTTTCGTTGTGCATGAGAATCTTTTTGAGCGCGACGACGTTATTGGTTTTCCTTGAACGCGCTTTGTAGACCTCGCCGAATGTGCCTTCGCCTAGCTTTTCTTGAACATCGTATTCTTCCAATTTGGCGCTTCCGTGGTACCTGCGTTCCAGGGGCCGAACAGGCATCGCGGAATGTGAGGGCGTGGTCATTGTGAGTACTCGTACCGAGTGGTGGTGGTGGTGGTAGATGCGACGGGCTATAAAGTATAGCGAAGGGGCCTGGCCGTTCGCTGGCGATAGGAAGGATGGTCGCGTTGGCTCGGAGGCATTCGAGGTATGTTTGAAGAAGGGAGGAGGACAGGTAGTAGTATTTTTCAAGAATTGATTGGCGTTGGCATTGTCAGTTGTGTCATTGTCCGCAAATGGTCCGCAATGCGATTCATATGCCAAGCCGATCTACGTGCACCACTAGTAGTTGTTCTAAAACTAACCACGATCGTAACCTCACACCTATTACCCAGCCGACAAGACACACGCCCGGAGCCAGACAAGTGTACGTACACCTCGCTTTAGTGAAGCCATATCATTAACAACAACAGAATCAACAGCCCCAATTGGCATCATGGTCGACCAAACTGGTGCCGCAGACCGCATCAGCAAACCCCACAGCGCCCACCCCATCCACATCCACCCCGTCCGACCTCTATATAGATTCGCTGCAGTCGGTCTCGGAGCAAGCATGTGGTTCTTTGTATGAAGTCTTATCTGGCCGGACACATTCGGGAACTTACAAGCTACAGTTGTTTTACAGACTACGAAAGGACGGCCCTGCGTTATTTGGCTTCAAGCACCCGTGGGACCATTGAGCGATTGCGAAAAGAATGGATGACGAAGGCATCGAGGATGCGACTTCCTCAAGGACACAGCAAGACCCCAATCACGCAATAGACGTCAGGGGTGAGAAATATGACAACCGGAGTTGTCTTGGAGTACTACTTCACTGTACATACCTACGATGAATAAATTGGGCACTCGACTTGAATCGCCACCATGTTGGAACCTCTTCTGGCACATAAGAGAATTATGCATCTGGATTGATTTGCAACCTTCTTGAAAACAACTAGAACCTCCCATGCAGGCTTTCGGCCAGGATCTGGATGAGGGAGACGTCGTATGATAAGCGGAGGTGTGGAACCATTGTCGAGATGTCACCCTTCGCCGACATTCCTTTCCGCTAGGCCAGATTTCACGCTATTCACACAACATTACTTAAAGCTTTCCTCTGTATCAACATATTAGGCCCGAACCACAGGTCGACAAGAGTAGGCCGTTGAAGATGCGTCCATCAACCACACTCATGTCAGATCGCTACCAATTAGTGTGCCTTATCTAATACACGCAGTCTATATCGAACGTAAATTCGATCACCTGTGTCTTGTCTGCAATGATTAATCTATCGTCTTCTCCAGTTCCGTTCTCCCCCCGTCACTCTTCTATTCAGCCTTCTTTTCAAACAAGTAATGCGCAACGCCCCAAGTATCGCCTCCCTCATAAGCAAATAGCTCTGCACACGCCATATAGAAGATCTGCCACCTGTAGAAAAACACTTCTGCCTTTTCTTTTCCGTACGTTTCTTCTAGGTGGGGCCAGATCTGCTTTTTGTTCGAATTCATGTTTGCGAGCCATGCCTGTTTAAAAGTCAGCCTAATCGGTCACACAGATGAAGACGAGAAAGCAACAAAGGGAGACCAGTACCTCACAAGTCTTAGCGTAATTCTTCCCGTTAACCCACCACTGCTCCTTCACTTGCAGGTCCCTCTGAAAATACAGCAACAAATCGGCAGAAGGCATAGTTCCCCCAGTAAAGAAATGCTCCGTCATCCATCCATCTTCAAAATCATAAGGCGTCGTTTTATGCGCAAAGATATGGACAAATAACTGTCCTCCAGGTTTGAGCGCTCTCGCCACTTTCGCGAGTAGGAGTTCATAGTTCTTCATGTGTTCAAAGAGTTCGATGCTGAGGACGCGGTCATATGTTGAGGCCTTGAATTCGTAATCGACGACATCTCCGGTGGTGATGGAGAGGTTAGTTAGGTTTTGGGAGCGGGCGACGGTGTCGATGTATTCCTTTTGGGAATGGGAGTTGCTGAAACCGGTGATTTTGGAGTTTGGAAATTTGGCGGCGAGGTAGAGGGAGAGGGAGCCCCAACCGCAGCTGTTTTGTCATCTGATTAGTATAGATAGTCCAAGTAGTGGTTAGTAATAACCACAGCAGCAGATCCTCTGCTTCCCACATGAAGGAAGAAAGAAAGAAAGAAAAGGGAAAGACAAACCCTAGATCCAAAACTTTCATCCCATCAACCAACCCCGCTTTCCTAACATAATCCCCCAACATCCTCTCTTCCGCCTCATCCAAGCCCCCGTCTCCCAACCCCCCAGCCCCTCCCAACTCCTTCCCACTAGGATCCTCATACAAACAACAAGAATACTTCATCCTCGTCCCCAAACACGCCTTCAAAACGCCCGTGCCCACCTCATAATGCTGTTCATTCGCCTTACCCGTTTCAATCGCCATAGGCCGCGTTCTCAACGCATTGATATATTTCATCTTGGTGGCGTAGGCATCGCTGAGGGACGTTGTGGCGATGTCGCGAAGACGTTCTGATAGTTGGCGGCGGATTCCTATGCGGATTAGGGGGGCGGGGAGGTATCCTGAGTCGAGGATGAGGTCGAGGGTTGTGCCTTTTAGGAGCCAGTCTTGCGGGGGGGAACTGTTAATAGGGGTGTTTTTGGGGGGATGATGTGGTCGAGGATATGAATGCTTGATAGTGTTTTGCTTGGGGTGAGAGTGGGTTCGTACCTAGACTCATGATTGCGATTTGGTTTTATGAAGGTGTATGGAGTGTGGTTCAATTTTTATTGTAAACTCTTTCTTCTTTTTGTTGGTTGGAAAAACAATTTTATACGATAGCCCGCCAATCGGATTTCTGCTATTCTGACGAGTAGTAGGAAAGATCGAATTCCTTGTGAAGAAAAGATATTGGAATTCATTTCCCACCGGAAGCGCAACAATAAACGTTCCGAAACTGCCGCAGACGAAAGTCCTGACATCATCAATGCCTAAAGCGGAATTATCGGAGCGCTGAACAGGAAAAAGGAGAAATGGTCAGATTTGTTTTACTCGATTAATTTCACCATGGATTACGTTCACGATGTATGAGATCATCGAGTGCTTCACACGCTTGCGGAAAAATGAAGAGGATGAGCTTTATGCTCGTTGTGATCATGGAGTCGGCGCTTCACATCAACCAGTAGAAAACAAGTGTTTTATTATGAATCTGGCGCAATGGTCATGATTTTCTCATGAGTTGGCATGTTTGGTGAAGTGAGATTGCCTTGATTTGTTGACCTATATGCTAGGCACAAACCAGTCCATGTAAACCCCAAGATCATTACCTGCAGCAGGAAATAACCAGAGTTGCTCATCGCGTCCATGAGGTCGGCAGAAAACAGTTCTTCCGCAGCAAACTCTCTGGCCCCAATAACTTATCAAAGTCTCCCTAAACGCCCATGTACCAGCTCAAACCTCGCCGCTCTCCTCAGACTTGACGCGCTTGGCCGAGCTCTGACCTCCCTCCTCACCACTCTCCTCACCTCCCTCGTCCTCCTTTGCCTTCTTAGCGCGTGGTGTGCCCTTAGCCTTACCATTGCCAGCGCGCTTCTTTGGAGTAGGTGCTGGGGCAGCAGAGCCCTCGTCGTCGTCGTCGGCACTAGCATTCTTGGCGCGTGGTGTGCCCTTGACCTTGCCATTGGCAGCGCGCTTCTTTGGAGTAAATGCTGGGGTAGCAGAGCCCTCACCATCGTCGTCGTCGGCACTAGCATTCTTTCCACCAGCTGCAGTCTTCTTGGGGGTGCTCTTAACTTTGGCAGTGGTAGAGCCACCGAAAGTGATGTCAACGGCAGTTCCATCAATGACAGCTTTGGCCTGGTTCTTGATTTTGGCTACGCGCTGACGGATGGCGTTTGCGGTCGTTTCTTTTGATTTGTGGTCAGCGTGGTTTCCAGTATTTGGGGGAATATAGTTGTCTTACCACCACCGATGATTTGAGCCAACTTTTCGTTGTCGGTCTTGATCATCTCGGCACTTCCGATGATTGCGAGCATGAGCTAGAGCAAGGAATGTTAGTTGAAAGCTTGGCGGACAGTTTGATCGAGTTGAATGGAGCCACTGACCTTTACATCAGCATCGTTGATGGGAGCCATTGTTGTTGCGATGGTCGATGAAACTCGGAAATATCTTGAGGCAGGTATGCTGAGCGCTGGTAATGGCGGAAGAAGTGGAGGCTGTCTGAAGAAAGTTGGGGTTGGAGTTGGAAGAAGACTGGGAGGTGAAGTAAAGGGCGAGATGAGCAGGCAGCAGCAGGAGTGGTCTGGTCTGAGATCTAAAGTCTGATAAACACAGGTCGGGTCACTCCAGATCTGCGCCGTATTCTGTTGAGGGGATGTCCACCACGATCCGAACGGCGAAAAAATCCCGCGAAATCTCAACAAGGATTTTTTAGGATGGCAGTGATGAAGAGGATTCCATCTAGCTCTAGCCAGCAGAAACAATCCCGCCTGTGGTCTCAATCGTAAAGCCGTCTCTTGCTTGAGCAGTTTTCCAGCTTGGAAAATCAATATAAAGACGACTGATATCTAACGTGACATTAGCATCCGCGGACTCGCATCACTGGCAACTAAATCACAAGACTTTTCACCGGAAATCGTTACTATTTCTTCTAGACAGCAGCGAAACTCATTTGCTGTCATTTAAAGGCGAAATGGTAGTGTGTGTCATGGTTAACCGGCGACCAACAAGCCAGGTCGGCGTTCATGGCATGAACAAGGCTGTTTTACCTAGTAGATCGCATCACCAAGCGGAGTCTACAGCTTTTGCCAACTGTCTGCCAGTATCATGTTTCGAGTCAGTAAACAGACTTTCGCATATCTTTTTCTTTACTATGTTCCCTCAGGCTCAACAAAACCTGTCACAATCTTTTCACACCATCACCGTCTCTCCTAAATCGCAAACTCCAACTTCTTCGCCCCATTTGAGCCCTGCCTTCTCACAACCTTCTCTCCAGCGTTGCGGCGGCTCTCTTACATCCTCATAGTGAGCGCTCAGGCCGCCTCTGATCGTGCCATAATGCATACCTATGCTCTTCTTGCTTCGTACGTCTTTGTGTATTTCGATCGAGTCGTCAGGTGAGCAATGAACTGGGGACATAAATGGTCGTGGCGAATAGCATCCTATGGGCAGTAGTGCAAGATCAAAGGGCCCATACTTCTCGCCAATCTCTTTGAATGCTGGGCAACGCGAAAGAGAGTCAACTTTGTCGTCCTCGAGCGCTTCCTTCGTCACTGTGCGATACCCTGTGTCTCCTAATTTGGATGTCAAAGTTTGCTTGGTTTGATTGAGAATTATGACTATTACCTGCGAAGTAGAGCTTGCGGATGTGCTCTGTGTGCATCTCCTCGATAACATACGAGCACCACAGTGCGTGTCCACCATCCATGCCTATGAAAACCAGAAGATTAGCTTTCCTGTTCTGCGCTAAACACCTATTATAAAGACATGCCTGTTCTGCCAGAGAAATGCTGGGCGGGAGTGCAAGTCAGTCGTACACTTCCAGTGTCCTCAACCTTGATCTCCACTCCGTCCCACCAGTCAAGCTCTGTGACATCCTCAGGTGCTATGCCAGAAGCAATGAACCATGACCGAACGTTCAGTCCGCAGAAAAAGTGTAGCGGCCGCTTCCTCGAGCTGTACAGATACTTGATCGTATCCACATCCAAATGGTCGTAATGGTTGTGAGAGATGATAACAGCGTCGACCTCAGGCACTTCTTCCAGCTTACAAGGTGTAGGGCTGAACCGCTTCGGTCCCACCATTCCCCAAGGTCCAACTCTTTCAGCGAATACGGGATCCGCAAGTATCCTCACTCCTCGCGAAGCACCGGGTGCAGCAGACGTCTCCAGCAGGAAGCTTGCATGTCCGAACCAGGTCGCTCTAAGGGTCTTCGGCCTATCTGCGCCCCAATTTGGCATACGGACTTGTACGAGTTCTTCGCGAGTCTTCGGCACAGGAACGAAGTTACGTTCTCGACCAAATCGCATGGACAGCATCTGCGGGATGGAGTTGTGAGAGTCGAAGGAAGGCCATGGATTAGTAAAGGCGGTTGGAGGACTTCCGACGTGGTGTGCAGGTTTCTCGAGAGATCTCTCCCTTGGAATACTGGTAACTACGAGAGAAGACATCGATCTCCAGCCTGTAGCATGGCAACGTGAGCGTATGGGTGGTTTGACCAGAGGTCGACAGCAGAGCCTTCGCAACGAACTCCGAGTCATGCTCAAGGCTGAAGGGATGGGGCCATGGTTATAGCTAGACAACGACAACCTTGGGCCATCTTCACCACTCGGACACACCCGACTGCATCCAGTGCTGTCAATGACGAAAGGGGGTTTATTTGCTGGCCGGCGAGGCAGAATCATTGCCCCGTCCCCGTCCTCCGAACATGACTCGACGGGCCTGCAGGTGATTAATCTTCGACCACGACCACGAGCCTCTAGTTCAAGAACAACCATTTCCAGATTCCCCGCTGTCACAAAGGACCGCCATCATATATTTTCCTCGAGTTTGTCTCAATGTTCTCGAGATTGTAAGTATCTATTTCATTCCTTAACTTTCAACTACATCTAGCCACATTCTAATCGTTTCTTGAAGCATCAGTCTCCACGCACACCAAGGAGCTCGTTGGGCCTTACGTAGTGACAGTTCCTGTAGATTGACATATTCTCGATCTTGTTCTTGCTCCGACTCCATCTTAACGATTCGGATCTGGAGCCATTTGAAGTAGAGGAAGCTACCTATTGTTCTCGTAGTAGCCGAGGAGATGTGCCTTCCTACGCTATTCTTCCCAAACAGGATCATTCCTACTGAACCATTTTGGCTTATATTTGGTTGTTCTTCTTCACTCAGGTGTGACTGGGATATAGCACGGTGAGGTTTTCGATTATCGCCCGGTCGTATGTAGCATCCAATTCTTCGCGTAGAAGGACCACCTTGATAGCAGGGACATATCATGAGAGCGTATCCCAGCTAGCGAGTTGGAACCGTTAGTTCGCCCGATTATGAAGCGTGGTCTCGAATGAAGACGCGCTTGGCTGCGCATATCGAGGGACAGCTTTGTCACCTTCTTAGCCTTCTCTTAACAGAACGGCGGGTGGTGTGGTACGAGAGGGCCTTTGGTAAGTGAGAATCCCTCAGATGGCTAGAAGAGATATTTGGCCCAACTTAGTTTAGACCAAGCGTGCTCCTAGGAACCCTTGGTTGACAAAACATCTTCCTGCAACCTCTGGCAACTGTCAATCAAGCTGTGTAAGGTCCGCAGTCCGGCCTGATCACTGGTACAGGACTTAACCTCCCACTAAACATTTCCTCTTCAAGATTATCTTGCTGCCACCGTCGTAAATGATAATATAGTCGTCCACTGGTTCGGTAGGCTGTTCCCGTTCCGGTCCGTTCGCTTGTATAGACGGTTCTGCTTTCGAGTTATACGTACCATCCTCTTCATCTTGTAGAGAAATTGTCGACGCGCTCGAAGGGGCCACATCTTCTACATCGTCCTGCAGGGAGATCGTAGAAGCACTTGATCGAGCCATATCACGCCTGCATTCTTTTTCAACGAACGATTCCAGCTCATCCCTTAAGCGCTCCCTACCCTCCCCAATACACTTCTCCCTCTCCGCTCTGGTCATCGTAGGATCCTTTGCATCTTCATGACGTTTAGACCTCCCCATCGATTTCTGCAAAGATCTCTTCGACGTTTTCCTCGTTTCCCTCTCAACTTCCACCGTCACCTCTTCCCGCGCCACCACAACAGGATCCCGACTCTTAATCACCCGCCCTTTATCATCTTTATGCCAAATACCCATAGCCACCATATCCTCTACAACATCGTCTTCAGCGAGTGGAACTCTCAACCTAAATTTATCAAAATGGTCGCCCAGTACCGGCGTGCGAAAATCGAAATACTTTGTATCCCAGTTGTCTCTCAGATCTTTGGCTGCGACGCGGTCTCTTCTGGCATGGGAACCATTGTTCTTTGCTTGTTTTGAACTTCGGGTTCGTCTGTATGGTCCGTTCATGGTGGTGGTTTGGCTGGGGGTGCGAGATGTGGGCTTGGGTTGATGATGATTTATGGTGCTTGTTTGGAGATTTCAAGAGCTTGGGGTTTAGGAGGCTCGATTTGCGAATTTAGTAGATATGCAGTAGTGATCGCTTTGATACATGGGGCGGCTGGGCAGTGTTGTCGCTTTGTCTGCCTGAATCTTGGTTGCGCCTGCTGTCTAGGTACAGAAACTTGCCACCCAGGTCTCATCTGTTGCAGTGAATAGTATCTGGGGACCTTTCTGGGCAGTAGTACTGTCGAACACAGCTCAAATATGCTGCCCTGCCCTGCATCTTCGTTATTTCGCTTGAAAGTAGCCGCCTCCAAAATGCTTGCGCCAGGGCACAAAAGTAATGGAAGCAGTGAGATATTTTGACATTACCATAGAAATCTATTCTAAAAACACCACGGGCCTGGAACATCTCATCCCTGAGCTGTGTAGATTTGCTTCTCCTCCTAGACCAAGAAAGATGTTCCACTCCATGAGTTCCATCGAGCCTTTCCGCCACAGCACTCGCTCCTGTTTATGCATCCGCCAACGAAGCCGAGACCAAACTATTGACGATTAGTCAAAGTTTAGAGAGCGCAAGGAGAGGATCTAACACAATCTCATCCCATATTTCCCCTACCTCAATCAAGCACGAGCCGGCCAGCAATATCTCGAATCATGCAACAACAGTTCCCGCAGCAAGTCAGAGAAATCCATGACAAACCTCCCATTCACAATACTAGTGGTAAGTGACGGATCTGACTTGACAACCGGGCAACCCAAGAACGTTCCGTCCGCTGTTTCGGCCTCCAAGTACTCCAATATCAACTTCGTCGTGACATGCCATTTCTTGTTGCCCGGCTCGCGGACCGTGATTTTGAAGAGTCCCAGAGAAGGAAACGCCTTTTTAATCTTGGGATCCGTCACGAAGAGAGCAAATTCGTGGCCGAATGGGAAGAATGGATCGACCAGTTGGACCTCGAGGGTTCGAACATTCGATGTGTCTACCCCAGGCAATCTACCAGCCATTCCAAGTTTTGACCAGGGTATGACGAGCGTGGTCAAGGATGGAAGTGGAACGATTTTGCCCGAACAAGGGGGAGAGTGCGAGACCCATTTGTCAATAATATGAAGTTCAAGTGTCTTCAACGTGGCGGCGCAGGCCTGAACGTTTGCGAATAAGGAACATGCTCGAAGGGTCTGGTTCGCGTATTTGTCGGATTTGGAGCACGTCACGCTCAAGCGGATAAGAGCGGTGAAACTCAAAAGATGAAAACATGTACGATAACTCCTCTCTAGCAAATGAAAGTCTGTAGAAGGGGTGCCGTGTCTGTGATCGTACAAGCCACTGTCCTCAACCACCTCGAGGTCCGTCACTCCGCAACTGAAATCCGAGCGACGGATGTAAAGACCATTAAGCTTGAGCTTGCGAAGCTTAGGGAGAGCAGAAAGCCGGATGTCAAGAACGCCAACCCCGTGCAGAGATAGCGTATGTAGGTTCTGCAATCCAGGAATCGTCTCGTACGTCGTCAAATCTTTCCACATGTACGGGAAGACATCGCAACTAAGGCTCTCAAGATCCGGCATCTGTCTGAGAATCCTCGCCAGAGAATTACCCCATCTCGTTCCCGGTAGCTCACATCTGCGCTTTGCTCCTTTAATTGAAAGTTCTGCGTCAAATTTGAATTCGGGTCCATGGTTGCGACTATGTGGGTAATCGTCAGGTGCCACAAAATACCGTGTAAAATCTCCCGGCCATCTTCCATTAATACGGATCGTACGAACGAATTGCTCAGAAAGCAATGAAACAGTCAAAAAGCGAGTCCTCGAAAGCCGGCTACCTTGGCTCGCTATCATCGAATCGATGCGCCGTAATCTCTCGAACATGGGGGCAATTCCGTCTGTGGTGAAATCGGCGCAAGATTCGGAGTGGAATGTGAGGCCATTTGGACCAGGATCATTGTATACATCCAAATGCAAATCGCGATAGATCGCCCGGACCACGCTCGAATGGAGTCGCTTGGAGAAGAGGAGAGGGTAGAGAAGTCTTGGGTCTTCTACGAGCTCGAAGATTCGATCCTGGACTTCGTTCGGGAGCACTTCGAGGCTGACCATGGTAGTGGATTGACGCAGTGATATCTGGTTCAAGGGTGAAGGTGTGAGAAGATGGGAGATGCTGGCCAGTCATTTTTATAAACAATTCTCGATTGTTAGACGTAGGGGATTTTGAAAGAGATGTTCATCTTGAGTGTTTGTCAATGCTATTAGTTGTCTGGATTGGTGTGTTAGTTAAATGTCACAGCTCTAGGCGGCAAGAACTCCCAGAGGCAGCGCTGTCACCTGGATTCAAGTGTGTTCGACACAGCGTTGCTTATTAAATATTAGCACATGAAGAGGGACCTCAACCTCTTAGTGAAGATATCAGCAGTACAATGGTCACAGATGAAATTTTTCGATAATGGGAAATCGCAATAAGCTTACTAGTAAAAAAATGCCAGAAAGCCTTCATTTACGCTGAAGTGACAAGCAAAATTTAGCTCGTACCGTGGTTTTATCAATTCAGTGTCTCTCCGGCCTCAAGGAACCACGACATGTTCTCTTGAGTTTAAATTCACCATCTGAAGATCGATATCAAGAAACTTCTAGCGAGACTGTTGCTTGAAGGCGCGAGAAATTCATAGATGTCGATCTCCAAATACCAGCGTCGACCCTGATTTCAGGTATCTCTCGTTACAGGGCAGAAAGACCCCACGTGCTCAGGTCAGTAAGATTTCGGCTTCCCAAATGCCCATATTACTGCGTCTCCAAGCGAAATCGAATATTCAAAACTTTTGTCGCACCACACTTCGCAGTTTCCCAAGACTCAACATTCTCACTCTACACCGTAGGAACGTGCCGGCCAAACCCAATCAAGATCGTACCTCGCCACATACTTCATCAGATCAAAGCAATCAATGACAAATTCATTGTCCAACTCAATGCTCCCGGGAGTGCGACTGCCCGGGACAGTTCTAGCGACCTTATGTTTCATAAAAGTCCCCTTGCTGACCATATGATCCATCAACATCAGGAACAACTGAATAGTCCCACACAGTTCCTTGCCCAGAGTATCAGCAAAAGCCAACTTGACTGTCGCCAGGTTCGAAAAGTGGGCTCGCAGTTGCACGACAGCATAAGAGACGACATCCACGAGAAGATGATCAAAGAGACCACCGGCATGATCACAATGAACAATCACCTCAATCCGCTGAACAGTCGATGGATTAACACCAAAACTCGGACCCAATCTAGTCAGATGAGCCAACTTCGTCGAAGGCAGACGCAAAGTTGTAAGAGCACTGAATGTCTTGGCAAAGGGAAGAGAAGAGTGGTAATCGAATGTCCATTGCCCGAGCAGGATCAGTTCAAGTCTCGCTAAGGTATTCGCAGAGGCTCGTAGTTTTGAGAAGTAGACATTGATATGATGTCGAGTGTAAAGCGAAGCTGGTGGCAAGATGACGGATCTGTATGTCCTGAGCTTTGGGAAGGTGCCGAAATCTGAGCATATGGAGATGCCGTACACGTTGAAGGGTGCTTGCGTATACCAATTTTCCAGTGTGGTGATCTTGTTGAGTCCGATTTGGTTATTGTCACGGATTTGGATGTTGCATAATTTCAGCGTTCTCAGGCTTGGCAAAGTAGACAGCTGCAGCTCCAAGACGTGGTCGTGAAAGCCTCGTAAAGATAGAGTGTGCAGATTTTGCATCGAGCATGACCTCAAACGGTGGTGATTGATCTGGTCCGTACCCTATAGATTCTGTTAGATGTCCATTGCATGAATAGCAGTGCAACACTGGTAAGAGAGGGTCACAGATAGCCCCAGGGATATAACAGCTCAACGAGAGTCAAAGCCTCGACCATTCCTCGATTTCGGGACTTTGACAGGGTCACGAAAGACTTACCATATAAGCTATATCGGGTGATGTTGTCTGAGAATCTACAACATCAATTCCCCACATGCCTGGAAGAACATCGCAGGCCAATGACTTGGAGTCGGGTGCCTTCTGTAGAATGCTATCCAGCCACCCTCCCCATGGACTAGGTCCAAGTTCCCATTCAAGACACTTAATAAAGGCATTGTCTACGAAAACACGATGTTCTGCTAGTTCTTGGATGAATTGACTTGTAAACAAGGTAGCCGAAATGCTTCGAGGCTTTGTTAGAAGACTCGGTGATTTGAGCTTTTTGCATTGTATTATTCCTTCGTTCTCGGTGAGACTGTGAAAACAACATTGTCAGTGAGCTTCTGTTGGTGTTATAAATTTGGATCAAGAACAGCGGTGGTCCCCAGGCAGGTTCTTGACGGTCTGACCTGAAGAATAGCAGAACATAGGTATAGTTACCTACCTGGCCATGTGTGCTTGAACCATCTCTCCCATCCGCCGAAGCTTTGAGGCAATGAGACTGGTGGCGTGCAGTTTTTTTGTAGGAGGTTCCGTGGCCACTTCCTTGTATGGCAGAGCTGAGCCATCTTTCATTTGCTAGCTATCAGTCAGCACGAACTCTCAAAGATCGACAAGCCTGATTTGCGTTTTCAACATACCGTTGTCGAGCAAACTTCAATTCGCAAGTCTCGATATAGTACTCGGATAGCACTCTCGTGAAAGGTTCGCGAAATTAGGAATGGAAGTATGGATTGTGGAACGGCCACATATCCAAAAATGCAGTCAACAAGCTCTTTAGGCAACGTCGCTAATCCAGTCTGAGGTTGGGGCTGCTGTGTTGTCTCCGCTCGAACCTGCAGCAGGAATTGTTGCTCTACCGCCAATTCTTTATCAGCCCGCTCTTGAGCGTCCATGTTCATGCTGCTGGCTTGTATTGGAGATGAGTTTGTGTTCGTTGGTCGTGTGTGGTGGGCCAGAATTGTTGATTAAACGTTACCAGCCGTTGTTTTAGCCAGGACCCCTTTCTGATTAAGTGGGCTGTACCACAACACACCAACCAATGCTTCAAGTTCGGTTCACAACCAAGATGCAGCAATGAAGGCCGGAAATTGTTGTTGAGGTGCTCAATGATTAGCAAAATTTCTGAATGCCAAGGATGGTGTACATACCTCGTGTAAACGCAAATTTGCAAGTCAACCTACTGCGCCCCAGATGTTGTTTAACATCCTCAAGCCAACACTTTGTTATTTCTTTCACGTCGCTACTTTTTTGGTGCATGTTCGTGGCAATGAAATGTACTAAATGGAATCAGGCTTATCTAACTCTACCTGCGATAGTTGTCTCATTTACCCCTGTGTGCCATAAATGCGTAAATACTTCCGTGTGGCTTTTCCCCAGCCATGAGCGTAAGTCAGACGCCCTCCCGTGATACATCTGCCGTGTCGCTGAGCGGAAGCCTCCCATGTAAAGCTTCAAACGCAAGGTGGTGGAGTGCATAAAGAAGCAAACACATAAGAGCGCGAAATTAAGTGTGCAGCGAAAGAAACGTGAATGAAGAGCGAGACTAAGTGCCACGGAATAAAAATTGCAAGTCCTCGGGAGTCAGCTTGTCCATAGCAACTTTGTCGTTGTTGATGGTGCCACTAATCATGTTGGCCTTCTTCTCCTGAAGGAGCACCATACGCGATTCGACAGAGTCTTCAATGCAGAGACGAGTAATAACACAAGGACGAGTCTGGCCGATACGGTGGCATCGATCAGCGGACTGCCACTCAGCTGCAGGGTTCCACCATCTGATACCGTATTAGCACGATATCGTCAGAGTACATCTGGTGTCAACTTACGGATCGACAATGAAGACTCTCGAGGCCTCAGTAAGGTTGAGAGCAACACCACCAGCCTTCAAGCTAACAAGGAAGACCTCCACATCGGTGTTATTCATGAAGTAGTCAATGCTTCGCTGGCGCTGGATAGGTGTCATGCTTCCATCCAACATGACAGTGTTGAAACCAGCGCGGCGCAAGCGCCACTCAATGAGCTGTAACATGGATGTGAACTGCGAGAAGACGATCGACTTGAGCGTCTGCTTCTTGCTGCGAAGCTTGTAGAGATCGTAGACCAGCATTTCAATCTTAGTTGACGAGGTCCAATTCTCCATCTTGATGCGGTTGATGATCGATGACTTCTTCACTTGATCCTCATCCTGTTCAATGTCTGGCTGTTCCCAGTCAATGGACAAAGGAATGTGACAGCGCGGGCAGTCAGAATCACCACCTGAAGCCTCACATGTCTGCACATAGCTCTTGACGCAAGAACGACAGAACTCATGGTGGCAGCGCGAGCGGATAGCTTCCTCGGCAGGCTCGTCACAGATGTTGCAGATGAGAACGTTTTGCCCGCCGTCAGAATGCTTCTTCAAGAGCAGATCCGGATGATTGGCCACTTGACGCATCTGCATAATAAGGCCGAAAATGTTGGCGTAATTGTTGAGCATGACACCCTGAGAGACGTAGGTGTCGAATTTACGTGAAGTGTTGCTCATAATGCTGGACGAGAAATCACGCTCGATCTCGCCAAAGAATTCGTTGTGAATGACAATCTCTTTGGGAGGCAGCTCCATAGAAGAGGTGTAGTCTTTCTTCATACGACGAAGCATGACACGGCTGGTGATCTCGTGAAGCTTGTTCATCGCCTCGGATCGAAGCTCCATGCTGTCGCCAGTGATGGGGTTGAGCAACTCTTCGTTGAACACCGAGCGATGTTCGGCAGCAGAATGCTTACAGTCCTTGCACATGTAGTCGTCGCCAATTGACCAATGAAGCTGAGCACACTCGCAGCGTTCACAGAAGTAGTCAGCGAATGGACGAACTTCCAGGAAACGTAACAATGAGAAGAACTCTCCAATCTTGTTTTGAACAGGAGTGCCAGACAAGCACCACTTATACTGGCCCTTCAGCGCGAAGCATGCTTTAGCGACGCCGGTGGTGCGCTGCTTGATGCTGTGAGCCTCATCAAGAATAAGTCGGTGGAACTTGATCGTGTGAATTGGTGATTTCTCTTTCACGATGTCTTCGCCTCGGGACCAGCCCTTCTCCTGCTTGCGATACATTGACTCCAGCGAGTTGTAGGACATCATGATAACATCGTACTGGCGAATCGTCTTGACGGTGAGGTTCTTCGACTTGGCGTTGGAATTGTGAACAACAAGCACCTTGAGCGTGCCGTTTGTGTACTCGCCGATCTCCTTGTCCCATTGCATAAGGGCGACAGGAGGGACCAGGACGAGAGTAGGATCCTTTGCAGGATAGTCCGACATGATCAGAGACACTGCTTGAATGGTCTTGCCCATGCCCATCTCATCACCGAGAAGCCCACCCTTGTAAGATGACTTCTCCTGTCTCATCATCCAGTCCAGTCCTTCGAGTTGGAAAGATTTGAGTGTGCGGTTGATCGATTGTGGCTGCTCAGCTGGAACGGGAGTGATGATTGGCACCTTCTTGAGCTCATCCCACATGGTCTTGATCTCAGGATGAGCCTTTTCCAACTTGTTGCGTCGAGCTTGCTTTCGGTCATACGGCATACCAATCCGTCTAGCCTGTCTCAATGCTGCCATACGTGCTTTCTGTTGTCGACGTCGTTCTTTCCCGTCAGTTCCGCGAAGAGCTTGCAGATCGCTTGTTGGTGCGGACAGCGCAGTGCTCAATGTGGACGTTGTAGCTAACGAGCTCAGTGAGCTCATGCTAGCAATTGACTGCCGGCGGTCTGCGAGAGGGCCATCCTCGTCCGAGTCCTCAAAGGAGTCATCGGAATGAATGGAGAGTTCTTCATCGGAGTCACTCTCAATCTTTGCGATAGACCTGCGAGCGCTCGAGCTTGCCTTTCTGACCGGCTTAGACCTGACCGCGGAACTCCTGAGGTCTTTGGCCGATCGGCTGCGCTTCATGAGTGGTTCGTCATCGGAGTCAGAGATCTGGAGATATTAGCGCGATAGTCGATTCTCCTTCGAGAATTACAAGTCTCACCAGGATTCCTTCCTTGTCATCTTCGCTGTCGTCCTTCAAATCGACAAAGTTTCGCATGCGGCCACCTGGACGTGTAAACGACGGACCGGCCTCGCTCGCTGCAGGAGATCCGTACTCCTCCTCTTGCATAGCTCTAGTCAGTTCCTCATCCCGCGATGTGTCGATTGACCGAGTGGGAGTGGCTTGAGAACCACGCTTTCGCTTGTTACTGGAATTGAGGGCGATGCCTCCCAGTTTGAAGGTCTTTCGATCGGAAATTGCGTTTCCCTCAGCTGCAGGTGTGTTGGCAGTAGTCGTGGCGGGTGAGTCGTAGCCAATTGAGGTGTCTCTGGTAGACGAGCCCAGAGAAGAGCGAGAACTTGCGCTGGCTGCAGCCTCACGGAGAGAGTGTGTGTCGTGCGTCATGGCTGATGGTGGTATTACCACGCTATGTAGAAGCCGTCTATTTTGGGTCCTTCCTGCAAGTGCGCTTGGTGGATCGGAGTGAATAGTGTCGTTATCGGAGGAATTGGCGACAAAGGACGAGTGGCGTTCTGATTTGCGGCGAATGGTGGCGTTAGAATTGGATGCGGAGTTTGAAGTGTCGGTGCCAGCTACTTCCGTCTGTTAGCGATTGTTCCAAGAATGTGACCAGAGCAGGCAAGGCTTGGGTGGTGAGGTCAAAAGAGCCTCCACGCTGTACAGATGTAGGTTTCTTACAAATTCTAGGAACTCGCCTGGATTTGGGAGCCATTCTTGAGGGATTTTGACGAGGAATTGATCAAGCAAGTTGGACAGAGAGGGGGTGAGGGAGTGAGGGTCGAAGTTGGACAAAGAAAATGGAGGGGGAAGGAGAGTGGTTTGAAATCGGCAATGGCAGTTGGGAGGCAAAAAGAGCGATCACCACTTACATAGAGTAGACGGGACTAACCTAGCCGTGACCGTGCCCTTGAAGCGACTGATTGGCGCAAGCTTCAACGCAACACCGTGACGCGACTGGATGAACAATGTCGATGGACCGTGGGCTGCAACAATCGCAAGATGCTGTACGCGACTCGGAGGTGAAAAGTATCCACGGCTGTCGAAGGAGGGAACGATGCGGGAATCGAGGTGGTTCAATGTCAAAAGTACATTTCTCGAAGAATTCCAGGCAGACGCGCCATCACCTGACATGTTCGACTCTCGTGATATTCAACTGATAGAGTCTAATGTCTTAATCAACGTGCATATATTGATATTTGAACCTCCAGGAAATCTCCCAAGGTTCTCGTTTGAAACTGCTACTACAAGATTGAAGCAGATGGCATCGTTTGACAAGCTCATAACTAGAAGGGACCCTCGTTTCTAGTACTGTTCAAATATCATGCATCATGTCCTCGTCAACTGGGCACTCTTCGGAATCTATAATCGGAGAAGTCCTCATATTTCGGACCTTGGTTATATCCACAGTATCCTACATATGGCTATCTACATCTCTTCACTCGCGAACACGATAACCAGTTCCTGAAGCGATTCCAGGGAAGACGTTCAATTGTTCAAGTTCATATCTCCATAGAAGGGTACACCAAGCGAAGACAGTAGCAGTCTTGCTTCCCTGTTCGTTGTGGCGCTTGTGTGAACTGTGACGTGACAACCAGGAATCATCTTTGGCGGGTACCTTTCTGATGATTAGCATTTGCTTGAGCATTTTCGACAAAACCGGGAACGCTCACATATCGTAATTGACCTCAATCTCTGGGAACAGGGCCACGGACTCTGCATCAAATCCGAAAGTAATGCATCCTGTTCCATCACCACTCGATCCTTTTATCCCATACCAGTCTTTGATCCTGGGCATAACCAGATCCACACACTTGGCCAAAAAGTTGTGCATATCCTCGCCGTACAAATCTGCCGTGACAGCCACGTATTTATCCTTCTTCAAACCCCATTGTTGTACAGCCATTTTTGATTTGTGCGATTCTATCCTCACATTGGTAATGGATTGCACAACCATACTAGCAACATGCAGATACGCACTGTCATTGCTGGCCTGGCTCGCCATAGTGTGTACAGTAATGCGCTCCAATTTTGGCACATTCTTGAATGTTATCCTCTTGTGAACAGGCCGTAGGACAGATCCACCTTTGGGTGCTCGAAGAGGCCGGTTGGCGAAATATGGCGAGTCTCCCTCCCATGATCGTAGTCGCTCTCCGATCACTGGCTCTTTTACTCCTGGAGGTAGATGTGTGTATGCTAATATAAGAAGATCGTGCGCAGCTGTGCTTTCGTACGTTTGCTGGAGACGGGAGAGGGTGAATGGCCCTGGAATGAATTCTCGGGATGCAGGATCGGAGGGTGGAGGAGGTTGATAGGGATGGTAAGGTCCACGGTAGTATCTGGGTGGTCGAAACTGGTATCTATTCTT
This sequence comes from Venturia aucupariae, assembly GCA_003693225.1. Taxonomy (NCBI): domain Eukaryota; kingdom Fungi; phylum Ascomycota; class Dothideomycetes; order Venturiales; family Venturiaceae; genus Venturia; species Venturia aucupariae. The sequence continues at coordinate 103,976 of QWZN01000087.1, forward strand.
TATGAGACCGCTTCTGCGTTCCAAGCCATTGCATCGACTCACCTGCTTGGAGGTAATTGCCTGCCCCGTCTCTTTGACTGAGCCACAGGATCAAAGCTCTTGATAATGTCCTCCGTTGGTGGTGGGACCTGGAAGGAGCTTGTCTCGAGGTCGTTTGGGTACGATTCATCTACCGAAAAGATGCATCTTCGCGCTCCAAATCCTTGCAATCGCATACACTGATTCGAGTTCTTCCATAGCGAAGGGCCAAACGACCGGCGCAGCTCTTGTAAGGCCATCGATTGGGTGGTGAATTGATTGCTCTGGAGGCCGCAACTCCAAAAAAGTCGAGATGGAGTTCACGCTAGCGGCCGTCTCGACGAGCACCACCAGAACACGAAAACGTCCGTAGAATAAAAATTACAACGAAATCTTAACGCAAATATGTCCCAGCGAATCCAACAATATGTGTCGCACTCGCTGCTGAAAATTTCTCAACAGTATTTATAGAATGCATACTGGATTACAGGATCACAAGTCTGTGAACCTTCATGGTGCGTTGTTTCTCAATAGGTACCGGCTGGAGTCATCCAGGTATTAGCCATGCTCGAGGAGTTTTCAATGCGAGCGTTTCGTCTTATCAGTCGACGGCATCGGATATCGAGCAGGAGTAATCAATATCGATCCGGTATCTGGAACACTGCATCTTCTCGTTCTTCAGCCGAAGCATTACTTCGTTTCATTTCCGGCATTCACAATTCTACCCAGGTATACTCCTTGATTTGTCATCAGTCGGTTGCTAAGTGATTTTCTCATTGTAGTAATGCGCGATGCATTCCCCTCATTTGTCGTGCGTCTAACGAAATACTCCGTCGTAGCCAGTACACAGATTGAAAAACACGCTCAGGTCCTCCTCGCTTCTTTGGAGAAGGAAAAGATGTACTTTGTGAGTGGCCACTTCATCAGAATGCCTGGGTAGTCAAAGAAATGCTCGATGCTGCGAAGAAGGGAGGGGAAGAGTTGTGGCAGGATTACAGGGACGACAGATTCCTACTATGAGAAAAGTAAAGAGTCTGATTGCTGAGGTAGAGCGGCAGGGAACGGAGGAGGAGAGTCTTCCATTGTTGGGTATGCTGTTGATAGGGAAGTAGGTGGGAATATATTTAGTATTCATCTTGGTCACGGTATGTCATCTTTTCATCTTACATGCTGACTTGCGAGCCTGTTGCTTACTGAATGCATAGATGGCGACCATATTCTTCTACTATGATACCTCTTACAAAGCAATGCATACATGGTCGACTTGCAAGCCCCGCATTGATGAAGAAGGCACCTCGGACGACATGCTCGCAACTGACAATATGTAGTCTATTCGAGGATATTGACAACTCTTTCGTTGTAGAGATATTTGCTGGGTCAGGAGTGAAGGATCCTGCTGGGCCAGAGGCACTCTACCGCCTTCACGTGTCAGGATATGGCATCCGACAACCTTGTTACATGAGTCAGGGGTTTATTCTAGGCACTCTCAACTGCCCAGAACAAACCGTCCATATTGCAAATACGAAGACTTTTCTGGTCGCCCGGTCTTTCATCCACACGCCTTCTGCTAGCTATGCGCGCAACTTAGCCCCGTAGGTACAACGTGTCAATAGCCATGATTGTAAAATACGACCAAGGAAGCCCGTACGCATCACCGCGCTTCATCGACAGGTTCAGAAGAGCTCAATCTCGAGACTCAATTGGTGTATAGATGAATACGAAACTAAATGAGTTTAGGGTTGCCGTCATGTTATTTTGGTCCGTCGACCAATTCAAGCTGAAAATAGCAGTTGTTGAGTACTATACCAACATCTACCTATCTCAGGCTATTCTATCTTAGCAGCCCCCGACCGACTTTGTGCTAACTGATGACAACAGAAAGTTGTTTCGTATGGACGAACCCAGCATTGTTGGTGTTTCAGGAGGCTATAGCTTTCTATCGATACATTCAACACATGATTGCATTGATATCACGTTGTTTCTAATTCTGTCCTCTTGCGACCTAATACGACCGACCATGCAGGAGTCAGTCCCGCTACTTTTACATCCAGCAGCTTACTCGAACTCGATTTGCACTGATATACTCCAATGCCCCGGTACGGGCTCCAATTCTTTCGTATTCCATCCACTGGATTAGGAAGTCGCCAACACGTTGTGTGTTCTGCGAGTGCACTGCTTTCCGTGCAGGCCATGTTGCCTCCAGCGGTGATCAGAATGGTGCTCACGCCGCATGCTTCTGGCATACACCTATTTCGGGTACATCTCAACTCATATTCTGTATAAGTAGGTGTTCCCTTTGTTGGACTTTGTTCATCATCCAGCTCATCAAACCAGCTTCTTCGCCATTTCCACATCACCACAACCTGCAACTTTCAGCGTTACCAGCCCATCTCTCTACCACATCAAAGATGCTTTACTCTACTTTCATCGTCTCTGCCCTTGTCGCGACTGCCACAGCTTACGTGTCCTGCCCTTCCAATCAAAAGTATATCTCAACCGGCGGCTGCTCCTATGGCCAGAGCTGCAAAAAGCCCTCCATTGAAACCGGCAACTATCTCTGCAGGCAATCGCGTAGCCCAGGCGCCGCCTCCTGTAACATTGCCGACTCTACCAACGGGAACGGAGTCAAAAATGTAGGTCATTGATGCTTGTAGTGAAAGTTATCGACACTGACAGTACCAGGGTGATAGAGAAACATGGATTTGCTGCAAACCAATTCCAGTATTCAACCCAGGCCTCAATCCAATTGGAAAGAACTAGAGTTCGGCAAGGCCAGGCACTTTATTCCGCAGGCGGACTACTGGGCATTGGAAGGATTGGATCGTTCTTCGGATGATGGAGGCGAGCGAATTCAGTCTGGATGGGGACGCTGTTACTTGGTGATGAAGAGATCCAACATCTCGCTGCTTTTGTACATATTTGCTTTTATTCTTCTCCTTCGACTCACTGGTGAATTGAATTCTTGACATTCCCGAAACACAAGCCTCTGTGGTGTCTCATCAAGTGATACCTACGTGCTCTCGACTGATCCGCTGTGCTGCTTATGGCTATGACCATCCATCATACATCAACCTCAACGAATGATCCGGGTCGAACATGGATGAAACCAGCCGGCCGTCAACCGCTCACCATCAGTGCGATAGGCATCGGCATCGAGAGGCTCTCACCGGCCATTTCTTGGAGCTTCATCCGCTGCGCTAGGGAATTTCAGCCTCCTCAATGCGCTGACTGGCCATTGAATTGACCAGGGTGGTGCGCATTGTCGACGAATCTCTGTAGCCGCTGAGCGGTTCCACCAAACCACAACCTCAGCTTTGCGGCATCGCCCGTCATAGACATCTGCAACTCTCATTGGAACTTTCAGCGTCAAGTCGGTTGCATGAAACAAATCCAGTCAGGCTGACAATTATAGCAACAACTCAACCAGGATCGATTTTTAGCAAACCCAGATGCTCTTCAGTCATACTTAAGACTGGCAGACAATCATCAACACAATCATTTCCCACATCTTTCCTGTCTTACGATTTTCCTAGAGTCATTCTTATATCTCTTTGTCTTCTGATTCATCTGTTGGCCTTTTCCTACTCAGACTCTCATTATATCTGCCGGCAGATTCCATTCTTTGCACCACATCAACAGCTTTTCAGCAAACGCAATCGCTATCCGAAATCAAAGCTTCAATCGATCCAATCAACCTCAAAAGACACCACTTCATAGTCTTTCCACCCTGAACTATCAATATGCAGATCCCAAGCTATGGAGCCGCCCCCGTCAGCGCCACTTTCCTCGGTGCTCGCCTTCTTCAAATCGCATTTCTTATTGTCTTAGTCGGTTTGACAAGCAACTTCGTCAATAACATGGTAATGGCCCATCATGATCCCTCCAAGGAGATTGTCGGTGCACTTGTCATCGTAAGTTCTCTCTCATCGCGCTAACTGCAATCATAGACTAACAATGTACCAGACCTGCCTCGCAATGCTCTACACTCTTCTCAGCATCTCCTTCTACTGGGCATCCGCCAACATCGGAATGTTTGTCATGGCTGCCGTCGACTTTCTTATCTTCGTCGCCTTCATGGTTGTTTCCATAGCTGTTGGCCGTCCAGTTGCCAGCCTCAACTGCTACTACCCATGGGAAAACTTTAATAATGATGTTTTGAAGAACATTCAAGACAATATTGGCAAGTCTGGATCCACCATCGCTCTTCAATCTTGGACTGGTATGAGCAAGAGCAACTGCTTTGAGACCAAGGCCATTTGGGGTTTCTGCATTGCTCTCACTGTCCTTTACTTCACCACTGCGGCACTGTTGCCCACACTTCACTTCAAGAACAAGAAGGCCGGTGGATTTGTCAAGACTGTTGAGTAAATTTCATTGATAGATCAATTGGGCAAATCGGGCTTGGAAGTTCGGAAAACTGGACTGCAATTTGATTAGAATGTGGGCTTGGGGCTGGAGGATCACACATTCCACAGATTAATGCAAGGAAAAGCATATTCTGGAAGGCGTTTTAGGCGTTGTTTGGCTGGCAGAACTTGTTGTTTTCTGCTTTGAATTTGGCTGGCATGCCCACCGGGAGTCTCATCAGCAGGCAGTCTCTAACCTAATAGAATAATGAAACACAAAAGGCACGAATCAAAAACCTTAGACCATTCTCTCGGGAACATAACTGCACAATATCACCGATCTGGGGGAGTAACAACTTTCAGCTCCAAGTCTCGAATCAACAGGTAAGCAGACCAAAAGTGCCAACCATCAACAGCATCTTTTTACTACCAACTCGTCACAAAATAATGACTCACCTCCACCTCCAGCACCCAATGACACAAGATGCATCATTGAAGACCGACAGAAAACCCCACACCGAATCTTTCTGAAAAAAGAAAAAAAAACTCCCCTTACCCGTCACCACTCAGTAGTACCTACCTTCCCGAAACTACAGGTCACACCGTTCGTAGACCCGAGACAACCGCCCTCGCCTTACCCCATATTCTCTTACTGCAGGCATCCCCATCCCAACCCCAACCCCTCCCCAACAAGAAAGAGAGAAGAAAACCCCCTCATCCATGCCGCCAAATGAGTATACTGTGTACATCATCCCACACACCATACCTTCCCCCAATCCTTCCTATCCCATCTTATAACCTCCTACCAGTAACTTAACAACAGAAAAGGGGAAAATATTATTCCCCGCTGCTATTATCGCCTCTCATACTACCTCCTAGGACAGGTACTGTAGGCGGGGGTGGACCATAGCAATTTTATTTACGACTGAGAGACTACGATGGAGGGCTTTCTCGGCTGGAACTGTGGATACTATCATTATAAAAGCCATGGGTATATATGCGATACTATATACAATACTACCCTCCTTACCCACCAGTAGTATCACAGTATGCATAGTAAGTACTGCGGTACATTATTTAAAACGCAGATCTCTGGTAAGGGTCCAAAACCCAATAACAATGCATGCAGTGAAGAGTGGGGTTGATATTGGGATCTACGAGAAGGGTTTGGTGTATTTGTGTGTTTTTGTGAGACCCTGAGGGTAGAATTGTGGGAATTTGGTTTTGGGGACTTTGAGTGTGGGTATCGTTGCGGGAAGGAGCTGGGTGGGTTTGGATATCTCTGATCGGAGAAGCTGAGGGTGATGGGTTGATGGGTGCATAACGATGGAGGGAGCGAAGAGGCAGTAGGTTGACAACAGTTGGTTGAAAGGGATAGGTGAAACAAGGATTATCATGTTACTCGCTTCGGTATGAATGAATAGGAGAGCGGTGATGTACTCAAGCTCTTTCTCAATACAGCGCTATCGACTCCATTCCCAAGCCTCCCATTCTCTATTTCCTCTGTTGTACAACACTCGCCAACATCATTTGAGAACTCTCCAATCAATCGCCTCAAATCTGCCATGACTGTGATGAAATGCAGCAATCTTCCCCTCTGGAACTAAGGTGTTATCATGAAGTCTCAATGTATTCGACGGCCTGAACAACGCAGGCCACACTATCAAGACCATAATTGCGAATCCGGGTATCGTTACTCCTGCAAGGTGAATGCTCATTTCCTGTATTCCTTATTTGGACCCATTTCGGTCAAGGTAATCTCAATGCCCTTATCGTCGCGACGGACAAAATCGTCTTGTCTTGGAGCATACTCTTCGTCGTTTCTGATGGGGTTGGAAATCTGAATTGGCCAAACACTGTCCATCTTGGCTTTCTCGATCTTGTTGACATCAAACTTGAATCGGCAGAAGTCGTATGGCAGGAAGACGCCAGGGTAATGGATATTGTACAAAGCGAAGGAGGCTAGAGGGTGTCAGTTTTATCGTATTCAACTGACAAAGGGAACAGTTCTTACCGAAAACAGGGATCTCTTGAGTCGCCCAGTACATCCATTCGTGGGTTGCATAGAAGGACTTCGGGTCATAGCGGGCGTCGAAGGCAACTTGAACAAAGAGTGTTCGGAACTGTGGCTGAGTTAGATGCTGAGGAGTATGACAAGATTTTGAAGTAACGTACAGCCATGAGTCCAGCGACAGCAACAACCACCCAGCCCAGTGTTCGCCAGTGCTTCTCCTCACATTCTCCATGGATGAGCCATCTTTTGCTGATGATCATGAAACGAAGGGTCATGACAAAGAATGCGACTAGTGCGACGAATTGGACTTGTTGCCCAATGGTCTGGAGGCGAAGGGATGTTGGGTCCATGGGGTTCTCTGGGTGAATTGCTCGCTGGCCAACAGTTTTGACGAGGTCGGGAATCATGACTGCAAAGCCCCAGCAAATAGACATTTGTCTTGGAGGCGCCAGAAGAGTGGCAGCATTACGTTTATCGTTGGGTGTTACTGAGAGAGTCAGCATAGTGCCACGTGCGGATTGAAGATTGAAACTCACCCCACCACATGACTCTAGTGAACGTGAAGATGTTTCCAAAGATTAGAAGCGACGGTGCAATCATCGTCATCATCATGGAAATGATATATGGTCCAGTGGAACCCGTTTCCTTCACGGTGATGATTGAGTGTAATCGCGCGACTTGGCCAACGGCGGCTATGAGTGCTGACTGTGGGATAAGATTCAAGTACCAGGTCTTGTGTTTGAACATTTGAAATGTGTGAGCGAAGAATGCCAGCACATAGAGGACCGCGGCTGTGGCGGCCATGGAGAACGATGCTCCTCCGAATGCCGCGTACGGGCTACTGAGAGTCAGCAATTAATCATCGCAGCCTCGTCTTTAAAGACACATACTTATGATGAGCCGGATTCCTGTCTGCTGCGCCAGCAGCGGCGCCACCGTGCGCTCCGGCAGCTCCTCCTGGTGATGCTCCAGGTTGCGCTCCTCCTGGTGATGCTCCAGGTTGCGCTCCTCCTGGTGATGCTCCAGGTTGTGCTCCAGATTGTGCTCCAGGTTGCGCTCCTCCTTGTGTTGCTCCAGCGCTAGCGCCAGCGCCAGCTGCTGCTACTTGTCCTGGGCTTGCTGAGGGTGAGCCAGTAGCCGGTACTGAGATAAAGTCAGTACTTGAGCGCCGTAAAGGGGTTTTAAGCTCTAAGGAGGATTTCCTCTCCACGCTGTACGTACCAGTTTGTCCCCCTGCAGCGGCAGGTTTTCCAACAGGCGCTTGAGTTGGAGGCGTAGTGCCCGTCGTTGGTGGTGCTTGAGCCGCCATTATTGTTTCTTGTGAACGCGTCTAGTACGACTCTGTAAGGAGAGAATGTAGACACTTGAGGAACCGGCCACGAATTTGTCTTTATGAGGTTAAAAGAGAGAATGCAAGACTGAGCCACGTGTGCTATACCGCGTATGGGGAGGAGATGGGGATCTGTCAAACAAAACAGCACTCCTTGACAATGGGCATTCACTGGCAACAAGAAGTCTTATATCAAAGATCTACTATGTAAGAACCGACTACTCCAGGGTTGTCAATATACTTGACTTCCAGGACTCCATGGCCAATGTACCTGCACCAGTGGGTGGCATGAGCGAAGTGGCCTGGTTGAGAGGCGCTGCATATACCGTTTCAAGATGATCGCAGTCATATCTACTAAGTAGGGCTTGTCCATGTTGGTGTTATGAAGCAGTGGCGCGGTGTTGCGCTATGACTCCCGAAGCTTGAAACTGAGAAGTAAATTGAAAATGACGGGGATGGCAGTGTCAGACTCCAAAGAAGCTCGCTAGAACAGGGGCACCCGATGTCTGCCTGGGGTTGAAAGGTACAGAAATCTGGCAAACAATGTGCGATAGTCGCCAGGAATGATAGTGTACCAGGGTGATTTCGACGCAAGCCCTCAAGGTGATGAAAAAGAGCTGCGGCAGTGGGTGGAATGAAGTACGGGCTTTTGTGCCAGCGTCACGACTGGTCTATCGTTCGCAAAGAGCCGCAGGCGATGCTGAAGGTGTGTTTCGTGAACTCGGAGGCATGGCAGATCCGGCGAGCAGAACGGTCTTTCCGGTATGTCAACAGCTTGGCTTAAAACTTGTGCTCCTATGTACAAGTACTGGCATGTACAAGTACTGGCACGTACAATATCAGAGTACTGCACAGTAGATGCAGTAGGTATTTACTGCGTCGTAGCATTTAGCAGTCAGTTATTTGGGAAGGAGTTGCGCTTTGCATCCACGGGTACAGACATGCTCTCGCGCTCTAGAATCAGCTTTGCTATAACGATCAAGTGACTTCAGGGTCCAGATGGTGAAGAAGCCAGTGACAAGGCCTACCTCCATATAGTACCTGGTGTTGTAGAGGCCTGCAGGCAATTAGGAGTGACAGCGTGACGCTGTCCGCGGCCAGGTAATGGGTCAAAGCCCGTGTCCAGGCTTGAAACTCGGGCCGATGGTGTCTTCGAATAGATGAGTATGGATGCTCGGCAGAAGGTGGACTGGCACTGCAGATGGGATTGGGACTGGGAAGATGAAGCTGTTGTTGGTGTTGCAAGTGCGAGAGAAGAAAGATGTGCACCGTCTTCGGATCCTCATCATGTGTATTACAAATCAAATCTCGGGTTCCCGTCCCGCGTGAGGCGCAACCTGGAGGTGGCCCCGTGATGGAGATTGCTCCATGTGCTTCAATCTGCGCAGTACCACTATGTACGTAGCCCACTGCATCGTGACGTACCGAGTAGAGAGCAAATGGAGGTTTCGACAGGCGCCCAAACGCCATCAACCACCTGCAGTTCTTCCAATCTCACCTCTGTCCCACCCACAACATGACCAAAATCTTTGCGTAGGAACGCCTCGCACGCCTTGAACGAAGGCAATACAAGGCTAACGTGATTCCAAACGTAGAACTGGCGCCACAGGCTACATTGGCGGAGATGCCTTATACGCAATTGCTCAGGCTCACCCCGAGTACGCCATCACATGTCTTGTCCGCAACTCTGATAAGGGAGTATGTCTGATTGTATAACCGAGTTTCCTTGCCCTTGGCTAAAACAACACCAAGGCATTAGTGGCAAAGCAATATCCAACAGCCCGACTGTACGTACGTTCCTGTCTCCGCCTCACCTCCATTACTATTGCTAATAACAGTGTATAGGGTGTACGGCCATCTAGATTCTGTAGACTTGATCACTGAAGATTCTGCCAAGGCCGATATTGTTTGTCGTCAGTAGCCCTCCACTCCACTCCACTTTCCTCATCATCACCTCCACACCTTTCTTCCCACGTGTCTCGCGTGATTGCCGACGGGCGACAGACGAGCAACCCTAGGCTTAGGGTACACGCGAGCTTTGGTTTTCAAACCCTTCTTCGTATCGACAAAGATTTCCCCGCCAAAGCGGTCCTGAAGCGTTTCACTGGCTTCTCCATGGCAGTCATCTCCCCATGCTCTCTCGCTTCGCGCTTTGCCACAAAGATTCCAGCATAGTACTTCGTTTCACACATCTAACCATAACTTAGATTGGGCCAATTGTGATCACGAAGCTTCCGCCAATGCCATAGTCAGGGGACTTTCTTCTCGCCCTACACCGGGCTTCCTCATCCACACGTCTGGAACTGGCATCTTGACATGCGCCGATGTATCACGCAACTCCTTCGGAACTCCATCAACCAAAGTCTACGATGACTGGGAGAACGTATCGGAAGTGACCAGCCTTCCAGACCAAGCCTGGCACAGAAACGTCGACAAAATCGTCCTTGCTGCTGGAGGCAATGTCAAGACGGCGATCGTGTGTCCACCAACCATTTATGGCCCAGGTCGAGGCCCTGGCAACATCTACTCTGATCAATGGTATTTCGTCAGTCAAGAGTCCTACAGCTAGCAAAATTTCCAAGCCGCTAATCTTCGCAGATGGCCAAGGGTATGATGGAGCACAAATTTGGCTTCATGGTTGGCGAAGGACAGAATAAGTGGACCTATATTCACGTCCACGATCTCAGCCAACTATATCTCCACCTCGTTGAAGAGGCTGCTCAAGGCGGTGGCAAAGCTACCTGGGGAGCTGAGGGGTATGTTTAATGACCTTGTTATCTAACCTACGTAAACTAACATCCACCACCAGCTACTATTTTGCCGAAAATGGCGAATATGTCTGGGGCGACATGGCAAAGAAAATCGCCGCAGAAGTCCACAAGCAAGGTTTTATCGACTCCGCTGAAGTCCGCTCCATCGACATTGAGAAAGCCAACGAGATCACTCACAATGGCGGCCCGAAATGGGGCTATAATTCCAGATGTCGTGCCATCCGAGCCAACAAATTGTTCGGATGGACACCAAAAGGCGAACCTATTGAGAATCTGTTGCCATCTTTGGTCAAGGACGAAGCGATGAAACTTGGTCTCAAGGCCGGTCACGCTGTTGAGGCTGCTGGAGATGCTTGAATGAAGTCGATGAGGGTGAAAAAGGACTGGTCACGCTAGTAAGGCTACTGGTGGCGCTTAGTCGAATTTGACCAAGGTGACGATGGCGGCAAGTGAGATTGAGAAAAGTTATGATTGATGCATCATGAATGGTAATTAGTAGCGTACAGTATCAATGCCTTTCCCGAATTCCCGAGCCAATAATATCATCCACCTAGGTCGTTGCCCATAATCGCCAAGTTCTCCCCAGACTGTGCTCATTGATATACCCCAACTCGTCTGGGTCTCTTGCATGCATTCATGTTGTTCATGCACTGTTCACTGTAAACCTCCTAGGTCTTGCCATGCTTATCGATATACCCCCAATACGCTTAGGTCACTTTGAACCATGGTTCCCATACACTGGACCTCCCTCCCTCACTGCGCACGCACATCCACCTCTGATGCCTCAACAAGAACCTCATCGACAAAACGTCCATCTCTAATGCACTCCTCCCAGCCACAATCCTCTCTGCACCACTATCAATATAGTTAGCTTCACTCACTCATTTACACCGCACAACCCTCCCATCCCCAACCAACCAACCAAAAACACAACATGAGGAAACTGTGATAAATAACATACCTTAGGCTGTCCAGCACAACGCATATACTTGCAATACCCCTCGCAATCCTTCCACCCTTCCGGAGGTGTAGGTCGACATTTCTAAACACGCAATCATTCTTGTTAGCGAGTGTTTTTCTCTTTTCTTCTCTTTTCTCTTCTGTTCTTCTTTTTTTTTCGGGCTTTTTTGTTTTGGAAGGATTTTATGGGAAGGGAGGGGACGTACGGAGAGACAGTCGCGATAGAGGTAGGCGCAGTAGATGCATGGGTTTGGTGGGGGACCGCCGGCGGCGTGGGTGAGTGGGATGTTGGTGGTGAGGATGAGGGTGAAGAAGGAGATCAGGAGGGTGGTGAGGAGGTTCATTGTCGGTGAGTGGTGAAGGTGAGGTCGTTGTTGTTGAATTGGTAAGGTGGTGAGGTGAGGTGAGGTAAAGATTAGAGGCGATATAAAGATACAGATAATGATATAAGGTAGTAGTAAACCACAGTACAGAAACCCAACACTCAACAATCGGTATAGGTAAAAGCCCTCCAAACCCAAGACCTATGATAAAAAAAAAAGACAAACCCCCCACCCAACCTAACCCGGCTACGAGGGTAAGTTGGAAACAAACAAACCAACAAAAAAAAAATTCCAAAGAAATTCTCACTCACACTAAGACAATCTCTATACAGGAAATGACAGTAAATGCATGGATTCGCCAATACATCCATCATCTCCACCATCTCCTCCATATCCTCGCAGTCTCGAATGGCGGCTATGACAGAAGTAATAACAAGTAGGACACCGAAAGCGAAGAATCTCATAGTATCCGGATCTCTCGAGAGATGAGACAAATAGGAAAGAGAAGAGAAGAGAAAATCAATAAGGAGGAGTAGAAGCGGAGAGTGAACGTTTTTTTTTTCGTTTTTCAAACTTTTTTCGTTTGTTGCGAGGTGAGGGTGATGAGTAGGTAGGTAGGTAGGTTGGATGTGGAATCATATTGGAAAAAATTGGGCTAGGACTTCTCTTCACGTGGCGTAGAGGTTCAGATCGTGCTGGCCATGGTATAACTATCAACGTGCCAGTCTTGGCTGTCGATCGAGGAAGGTGAGATGGATCATTTTGCCGGGAGCCCTTTCTTTTTCTTCCTTTGGCACGTCGCACTGCCAAAGCTGACGGATTATAGCTGTTGGTTGATCGAACGGAGCTTGGAGTACGCGAGGGAAAGTCACTGGTATTGCATCGATTTGAATGGTGATTTGAAGGTGTTAAAATAAAGGAGGTCCAGTCGTAGGGAAAATTGAGTTCACATATAGAAAGTGGTTAGAATATTCGGAACGAATAGCCTCGTATACGATGATTCCCCCAGCTAGATGATCACCGTACGTCTTAGTTGAAAGCTACGAGTACATACTCAAACAATCTTGGTCACCAACTTGCCTCTATTGGCGCCCTCAAACAACAAAGTCCACGTCTTCGGGATATCCTCAAACTTCGTCTCCACGATATGCTCGTTGTCCGAACTGGCATTGATCTTCCCATCCTTTGCCGCCTGGCTCAATTCACCCAGGATCCTCGCTCCGTTGCCATCCTTGATGTGGTCGAGCACAATGAACCCTCGAATCTGGAGTCGTTGTGAGATGACTTCAAACCAATTTTTGAGTCCAGATTTATCGTCTTTGGAGTTGTTGTAGTCAGCGATGGCCCCGCAAGCTGCAACACGGCCATGTGTCTTGAGTCGAGTGAGCATGAAATCGAGCTGCTCGCCACCAACGTTGTCATAGTACATGTCGACGTAGCCTTCGGTCGCAGCCGTCAACTGTTGCTTCCAGTCCGGTTTCTTGTAGTTGATGCATTCGTCTGCGCCCAAGCTCTTCACCCACGCACACTTCTCATCCGTACCAGCAATTCCAATAACCTTGGAGCAACCGATGATATTCTTCGCAATCTGAACGGCTATTGAACCTGTGGCTCCTGCAGCACTAGAAATGACAATGGATTCCCCCTTCTTAGCCTCGATCACATCGATGAGACCTGCATAAGCAGTGAGAGCAGTGAATCCAAGAGCACCCAGATATTGTGTTGGGGAAATACCAGGAATAGCCTGAATCTTCTGTAGCTGATCTGCAGGTAGGACGTTGAATTCGCTCCAACCGCAGCCTCCAAAAACGAGGTCGCCTTCTTTGTACGTTGGAGATTTGGACGAAAGGACTTTGAGGACTCCGTGTGCGGCCATTGTTTGACCTATCTCTACTGGTGGAAGGTAAAGTCGGTCCTTGGGGATGGAAGGATCGATCCAGCCACGTTGAGCTGGGTCGTTTGATAGGTATAGAGTTTGAGTGAGGACATGGCCGTCTTTTAGCTCTGGAAGAGACTTCTTCTCGAGCTTGAAGGTTGCGTTTGAATCCGAGGACAGGATGACGTTTCCAGTCGGTTTGTTCTGGAGGGTCCAAGTGCGATTTTCTGTTGGGAGTGACATTATGAGAATTGTTTATGATGAGGAAGTTTCGAATTATTGGAAAGGCAAAGATTGCGCGGATTCGAGGTGGAGGTGGAAGAAGAGAGGCAGGAAGGAAGGCACCATGAAGAATTATATACAGGTTTCATTTCATTTATAACAAAGGATCCACACGAGAAGAGGATCCATCGAATGCGACATCAATTACAAAGCAACTGAGTGACGATTCGATGGGAAAGAATCGAACTTTTTCATAGCCGAGTACTGTGTACAATCACCCGAGTCGAAATGTGGAGTTAACGGTTCGCCCTGACGTCACTATGTGGAGGTCAAAATATGATCCTGGATTTTGATGGCGAAAAGAATGGATTGTCTGGAGCAGAGGGGGTGTTGGCCGCACCTCTTTTAATTACAACAATGTCTCATCGATGAGCCATCAAATATTAGATTGGTCCAAGACTTTACTAGGTGGTAATATATTCCAGAATTGAAACCAGTGCCTGTCCTTTGTTTTTGTTTATGTCTTTGCCTTCCCCTTTTCCGTACCGACGCCTCCATCCTGCCATCCAAAACTGTATGCAAAACACAGAGACCGCCCAAATGCACCGCGGTCGTGAGGCCTTTTCCGTTCTCTCCTCTAGTGGTATAATGCTGCGTTACGAAAGACAAAGGCCAACCCGTTCCAAATCCGTTAGTATAAATGTTCGTGTGCGTGAAAGGGGGGATTTTATGTTCGAAGAGGAGCTACAATGCTATCGGATGGCCATGTCGCTCGCGCCTTTTGGCATATTTTGACATTGACAATCTAAGATTGCCGTTCAACATCCAAGACAAATGTGAATATGAAATTAGCTGAATGTCTCAGACACGAGAGCAATGGCGATCGGCGCGAGCGAGAGTGTCAACGCCAAAGCTCGACGTTGTGCCCGGAGGAAATGAAGTGGGCATAAACGTGGGTCGTTTGGCATTCGGAGAAGCATAGCACGAGAGAACAACGAATCCCGGTGATAAGATAGGAAGCCTAAGTGCCCTCTCACCGATCCTGACTTCAATCGGCGACTCAAAGTGATAGTTGTTGGCGATGAGGAAGGTTCGGAAAGTTGAGTGGTAGTACGATGGCATGCTAGCTTGGAAAACGAACTCGAGTTCATGACTTCCATCGCTATTTTGACGTGGTCGAGGGGCACTGAGAAGACACGCGGGCTGGATCTGACGTCGCACACAGCTGCGCTCCTCCTGGCTGGTCGGCGACAGATTGTGGCCGCTTTGCCCCCCAACGGCACGAACACTCGTAGTGCACGTCATGACGAGCTTGGTGATCTCCATGTTCATAAGTCTTGAGACGAAATCCTCCGGGAGCGTGGAAGGCTCGAAAGAGGCAAGGACACTGATATGAAACGGTTGCCCCTGAACGATCGTCTCCGGGCACTGTACTCGCAGACCATGGCTCTGTTCGTCGAAGGGGCTTTCATGCTTCTCATCCCCACCAATGTTCAGCGTTGGGGAATGATTGAAAGCCATGTTGGACCGTGGATCGACTGAAGGAGTTCGAGAAGGAAGAAACACTATCGGCAGCTTCTTGGTCGTGATCAGTGTTTTGTTGTAACACAGCCTTGCTTCCAGGGCATACTCGACTGAGCAATGTTTTACGCCCTTCTCAGCATGGTCCGAAGGCACGTTGCCATTGTAGCTTGGAGGGAGTGAGTGACGCGAGTTTTCCCATATGTGACCGCCAATCGCGCCGTAGCATTGGCTGAATTGTCGATTCTCAGCGACAGATGGGAATCGCCACTTGAAATAAAACTCCATTGTCGCAAGGTGTTGCTGCCCCGAGCGGCTCCGAGGCGCAGGCCCGTTGTGGAGGCTGGTTTCGTATTTAAACAGGACCGCTTCTTGGAAAGGCCTTTTCTCCGACGTCGAAATGAATGTTCGGTTTACACCGTAAAATGTCATTGTGAGCTCGAAATTGTCGACTTCGTGAGGATGAGCATAGTGGACATTTCCAGAGACAAGGCCGCCTGGATGATAGAACTGGTTTTCGGATTGACTAAGTTCAATTTCGATAATGGGGAAGACTTTCGTCGGAGTGTCCGGAGGGGACTGCATCATCGGTGTCAGAGATCCTCGCATTTGTAGCACGAGAGCGTGGTAGGCTGGGTAGCCTTGCCTGGGCGTGCCAGCAAGACGGTGGCATGCAGAGAGGATGAAGGAGGATCAAGGGAACTGAGAAATAGAGCAAAATGGTCAGAGAGATGTGGTGCTTCTAGAAGGGGTGAATCTGGCCCAGAACTCCAGGCTGCGGCCAATGGTTCGTTCGGTCAGGATAGTATGGGGTATAGTAACCGGGATCCCAGTAAGCTGCAAACGCATCATAGGGACTTGGCGCAGTCCGAAAACATGTCTCTCCTCCAGTGTCCAATTGTTTTGTCGTCTCTATCCTGGCTGCATGGGGAGGGCCCCTCCCTACTCATTCAAGAATAAGATCACCAAGATCTCACGCATTGGGCGACATGCGGCCCCTAAATTGGCTTATCCACTAGAACTAAAGCCCGCGGAAGGCTGGGCCGGAAGTATTCTTTGAAAATATCATCTTCTGAGGCCTTTTCCAAATAATAGGACGAGTGCTCAACCTCGCCGTAGTATCAGAAGGCTGTCGCTATACCCTGACTTAGGGTTGATGAGGATGATTGGTCAGGTCTGTAACCATCAACGAGCCACTTCGTCCATCGGCATCGGTGATTCCACTCATCTGTCGAGGGTGCAGGGAGCAGAATGGGATTCTTGTCATGGTTTATCTCTGCCGCTGCCCACGACAACTAATGGTCATGCCGAAGTGACCATTCATACACGCGACAACCGCTGTCTCCTCATCTGGCGCGGCTGTGTAAGCGAGCTACCGTATCAGACCAGTATCTGAGCCTTCCTCGGGATGTGGTTTTTGATTCATGGTCGTGTTGAGTTCATTCATACTGCCGCAAGGAAGAAATTCTGTTTGCGTCTGTTCCAGCCTTGCCGTCAACATTTGCAGGAGCAGACCGAATGGAGACTGCGTCTGATGGTCTGTAGCCTGAGCCATTGCAATCATAAACCAATGAGAGTACGAGGACTGGGGACCTCAGCTCAGCTAGTACCACCACCTTGGGATGATGCCAGGTGGTACCTCCGTAGGGTCGGCAACCAACCAAATTTGCCGTTCAGGCCTCTTTGACAAAGGGTGGCCAATCCACTCACTGATTGCATTCCTGACTGATCCAGAGACTGCTCCACCTTCTTTCTCGATCGTGAGGCCGCATATGTATGTACAGTCCAGGTCTGGCTCGGCTGCAGAAGAGATGATGGATTTCCCAAGATGCGAACTAGCTTGACATGTCAATGACAACGGCATATGCATCATCTCCATCGTACATGATGGTCTCCTGCAGCCAACGAAGATGGCGGACATCTGCATCCGCAATTCGCAATTTGGGACCGTTCGCAGTCACACTCATCGGTCTTCGGTTTGCACTGGCATTCACACCCTTCGGTTACCCAAACGCCCAACACGTTGGATATGAAATTCCGACTCCCTGGACATGGCGTCAAACGGCGAAGACACGGTCCATGATCGAGCGGCAAGTTGTGGCGGGGGTCGAACAGGGGCGTGGTCCTGGGCGTGGGCGTGGTCGTGGTCGTGATAACGGGGCATTCGCACTCGCATGCACCCGAGCACGTAAGCTGGCTGTGGTCTCTACCGAGAAGGGAAATGAGCTTCTTCCCGATGGTTTTGCAATGTGGAGGAAATGAGGAGGACTTGGACGGAGCCACCGAAGGATTCGTGGCGCGGAGTCGGACGCTCGGATTGAGGGCGCAACCAGAGAATTCTCGCCGACCCACGAGTCACGATTAGACTACACAACAACATCAATGGCAATGAAAAAGCTACAGCTGCTACTCCCTGTCACTGCCAGAACTCCTCTCTATGATAATCCACAGTGAGTGGCCTTGCCGAGTGTGGGAACGTCAGTGAGAGAAGAATCAATCGCGGCTATGGAATCATTGGGATAGCTAGTTGATCTCTCGTGGTACAAGGTCTGTCCATTATGCGCTGAGGAAGAGATGTAAGAGCACGGTCATTGTGTTGGGCGAACGCTCAATATCCAACATTCATAGCCCCCTTGCATCGTTCAGGATGGCCTGAAACTTTCGACCAACAGTCGTCTTGAATACGACTGTAACTCCGTACTTCTCGGCGTCTGCTTTGCGTATCGGAGGATTCCGAGATGAGAGGGTTCCGAGATGATTCGAGACTTAGATGACAAACGACGACAGGCTTGCTGCTCGGTATAGGTACAAACGCTGATATCCCTTCGGATTGCTGAACATGCCTTGTTTTGCTTCAAAGCACAGCTTTGTTGATATCACACTAGAGACAGGATTCCTGCGGCTCGACAGACGATGAACCGCTTTACTCTCCGTTTTCCGCGTTGAAAAACAATTAGATTCAGATATCTTCAGCATTGTTGATCATGGACCTCGAATCATTAACCCGACAATCAACAGAAGACTGTAACCATTCATGGATCTAAGCATGAACATAAAATCAGTCATACTCTTGGGCGACTAATGTAGCCATCATCGGCTTGAGCCTGGTTAAGTCCTCTTTCAGAAGCACCTACAATTCTCATGAATATGCATAAGCGGAGCTATCGAGCCTGACTGATCAGGCGCCCAAAGTCCAAACGCACTCGACCAAATTCTGGCCAGCAAGAACCGTTATAATGGATCAAATCTCACTCGCTGAACTTTGACCTGAATGACGAAAATCTACAGGGCCCGATTGACCTATCTGCACAACCGGCTTGCGACCCCATTGGTCCACTTACAAATCTCGAGCACGATCTTCACGCAGCTCAAGCAGCGATTGCTGCATCATGCACAGCAGTAATATCCCCAGTCCAACCAAATGTCCCTTCACCCAATTGTTCAGCTGTGCGTCCCCGGTTTGCAACCTCAGCGAAAACGTGGCTAGGCCGTATCATGACTCGGTGCTGCGCAGATTTGGTCACTTGCACGATCGTGATACTTTGTTAATTAAGCACATTCAGTTTCTTCCATCTCAACATGTTTCGACAATTGGTCTTGGTTCCAGAATCTGTCTTTGAATACCACATGGAAGGACGCTAATAACGGGTCCTAGAAAGAACAACATTGTTAAGCCCTATCGCTATCGATATTGACCGAGAAATTTTCCTGCGAAATCTCGTCTTCTGTCGAAGGGACAGACAAATTGGTGATGCTGCGAACCAGATTCCCCAACATATCAACCCCATAGCGATACAGCTTTCAAACACAGAACGAACCTCTACGTGTACGTTGTGCACGCGAACCCCAATTCGATGCAGAGCAACTACGATCAAGACCGAGCGAGGGCTAGATTCACAAAGACGTCAATCTGAGCAAGAATAGGCAATCCATGTTTTCCGTTGGAATATTCCCTTGCTGAGAGATACGGTTGGTCCGTTTTATAGTTGGCATGGGGCATGTCGTGAAAGGTTGGCCGGATTACTTTTGTAAGGGTATCTACCAAATCATCATTACTCCACACGACGTCCCCTCCCCGCTCCTACAAACGCTCAACGCTAAGCAGTCTCCCTCCCCGTCGCCTCCTTATACCTCTTCAACGCCTTCTCTCTAGCATCCTTGTGCACCACACACGGCTCCGGATACCCTGCCTTCTTCACCCGATGCCCTTCCTTCCTCCCAAAAGGATCATGCACCGCCTTCCCTTGCACACCCCTCAATTCAGGAACCCACTTCCTAATAAACACCCCTTCAGGATCAAACTTCTCACTCTGCAACAGCGGATTGAAAATCCTGAAATAAGGTTGTGGATCCACACCCACGGAAGCACTAAATCCCCATCCCCCACTGTTACTAGCAAAATCCCCATCAATCAGTTTTTCCATGAAGTAGCGTTCACCCAGGCGCCAATCCAAGAGTAGATCCTTCGCAAGGAAGGATGCAACAATCATACGCAGACGATTATGCATCCAACCCATTTCATTCATCTGTCTCATCGCTGCGTCAACAATCGGATACCCTGTCCTCCCCTCACACCATTTCTTAAAGAGATTGGCGTTATAATCCCATTCGACATTGGAGTATTCGTACTTGAATGGTTTGGACATGCATACGTACGGCCAATTTACGAGAACATGTTTGTAGAAATCGCGCCAGGCTACTTCTGAAATCCAGGTTTTTATGCCTTCGTTTCCTGTGTCGAGTTTTGAGGAGGAATTGGCGTCGCGGGCGAGACGGATGCAGGTTCGGGCGGAGAGGGTGCCGGTGCTTAGGTGGACGGAGATGACTGCTGTGCCATCTTGGGCCGGGAAATTACGGGAGTCTTTGTAAGGTTTTATGCGGGTGGCAATAAATTTTGCGAGGCGAGAGAGGGCAGCGTGTTCAGAAGCTGGCCATAATTTCTCGAATTTGGTTTTTTCGTCGAGCGTGAGGGATTTATTTGGTGGTGCGGAGGGGATTGGGGTGTCGAAGATTTCTTGGTATGTTTTACGGGAGGAGGATGGGTTTGTAGAGGGTTTTGGTGATTCGTCGAGGATGTGGGGGTGAGAATGGATGTGGGCCATCCAGCTTCGATACCAGGGGGAGTAGACTGCGTATTGCTTTCCAGTACCTGTTTTGAGATCGCCCGGCGTTACTACTACGTCGTCGTGTATGGCGGTGAAGTTGATGCCTTTCTCTAGACAGCTTCGCGTCATTTTTGCTTCGCGCCTCAACTCGTCGACTTCGTACTCGATGTTGCAGAAGATATGCTTGATATCCCATTTCTCACACAAACCTGTCAGGAAATCAGGCACAGTCTTTCTCTTTTCGACAGTGGTAACAAGTAATGGTATTCCCAGCTCTTCTAAATCTTTCTTCATGATCTCCAAAGACCTCAATTCGAAATCGACACGGACAGCGCTCGTCAGATGTGCCTCGTAATCCTGCGGGCTGACCACATACACGCAAATCAAGCTTGCTCCTGTCGCTTTTGCCCTGTTGCTCGCCATCGCCAACGACCTATTGTCCGAGATTCGCAAATCGCGCTTGAACCAATGCAACACAGCCTTCCCATTCCGAATCTTCTCCCTCACGCTCTTCGTTTCTGCAATAGCTTTATTCAGGACCTCGATAGGTCGTGGTATCTCGTTGTTGTTATACTGAGCGCAGCGCTCATTCGTCATCTCGGGTGGGTAGAATTGGCGTTGTATAACTTCGTCTGAATGCTTGGATTTCGATTCTTCGATGTCCGGTTTTGAGATGCCATTCTGGGATGCCGTACGATTGGGTACAATGTCAACCCGCGCTTTCAGAGATCCATTCCCCTCTTCCTTTTTAATGCCTTTCTTCGGGGAGATGAGCCCAGCATCGAGTGTTGTTTGCGACAATTTGGGCATCTTCGCAGGACTTGATGCGAGTTCAGATCGCGCGTTCGCCTTAGAGCCCGTAGAATCGGAGTATGAAGTTGCTGCAATGGCAGCGGCTTTGCGCTTGGCAGCCATGTTGTAAACCAAGGTATTGAAGCTACGTTGCGGAGAGACGTTTGAAGAGGTGAATACAGACAATGGTCGATTGTAGACGGAGGAATTGCCTTTCAATTGGTGTTGAAAGAACCTGATTACAACAAAACGTGTTGTGAAGGAATATAACATCAATATGTTGTCGCGAGGAGATTATTTCTTCACGAATGCGAAACGGTCTGCAAAGGACAATGAGTAGAATTCGATCTGAGCCATCGAGACTGGGTTGCGAAGATCGATGACGCGTGGGATCTAGTATGGCGCACAATCGCGTTGGCACGTTTCGTGGCGTTGATTAATACAACTGAAGTATTTAAGACCGCCTCGGCTTAAATCATGTACCTGACATCTCAAATTTGATCAAGAAATATCGGTTAACATGAATCTCTAAAGTCTCAACTAGTACAAGATGCGTCCCGTTGTCCGTACAGCAGCTGGTAACACAGAAAAAATATATACCGTAGATTCATCAATCTACCGAAGCCTGATTCAACATTGCGATTCGGAAAAAGTACTACTAGTATTTGAATCGAAAATTGAAGCATTAGGAAATGTCTCATCTCCTTGTTTTCCTTCTTTTCAATCCCGCTATGGCAATTATACATCTCTATCGATGGAGCGAGCAAATAGGATGAAAGGAAATCATGGATTACTATACATTCGAAAGGGCCCATCTTACAGAGAAACTTTATCAATCAGCCAGTCAGCATCTGTTCGAATCCTCCAGAGCCCGTGACATTACCTAGCTAAACAACACGAGCAATATAATCACAGGCAACAACCCAACCTCACCTCCCAAATGTCCGTCCAAAAAAATAAAAAAAACACAATCTCATTCCCACATAGCGATTCGAACCACCGACATATCTCTCCCAAAATCTCAAAATGGATCAATAATCTCAGACGTAAGTAAGAGAAGAACAGGACAAAAAAGAGAAGAGTACAAAAAACACGTTCTCACTGTAACGAGAGGTTTCCAAAGATTGCTAAATGGTGTGAAATGCGACGACCACGGTGATTTCTGGTAAAAGGCAAGAGATCAATTCAGTAAGCCATTCGCACACCTGAGGGATGTACCTTGAACATATTGTTTATAATGTTGTCCAATTACATTTTACAAAAAGAAGACTAAGACTACTTACTACTACTGCTACTACTACCTGCTGGTAATCAGGGTGACGTCGACAAGCAAAAATCACGACAGCGACAAATTCTTAGAGTGCAGAACAGAGATGTCACTATCTTCTTGACGAAGTTATTACCACTACCTACTACTACTAGATTACATTTAAAACCAGCGACAAGAAATGCGAAATCGACAAATGGGTATGCACACCAACTCCCAGCTATGAATGCTGCAGACAGACAACACAAATGAAAACCAACATCTACCTCACCATCACCTCAACCTTTACAGTTCTCCCCGATCATCCTCTACTTAGGAATCTTACCCCATTTGCTACCATCAACAACAGGCTGTGTCATACCAGCAAAATAATCCCGTCCCTTGATCATCCAGACAAAGAAACTGGGCAACTTCCAGCCCATCATAGCACCGACACCCTTGGATCTTCCGATTGGAACTAGTTGCGTCTCCTTCTTGTTTGGTGTGTATTCTTTGTCCACACCGGTAGCTTTGTCGCCAAGGAGGTCGCGCTTCATGTTCTCGCCCAAGACGGGGATGGCAGAGTAGATGTCCATGACACCACCAACACAGTAGGTAGCGACATCACCAACGGCGTAGACATTTGGTCCGGCTTCGTCGATGCGGAGGGTTTTGGCGTTGTTGTTGACGTAGCCCTTCTGGTTGAGGAAGTTCTTTGGGACGAACTGGGTGTTTGGCTTAACACCCATGGCTGGGATGTAGAGATCAGCTGCGATCGTTTCGCCGTTTGACAAGGTGACGGTGGTCTTGGTGGTGACACCGTCGAGAGCGAGAGTAGCTGGGTCTTCGTTTCCTGCATTGACAGGGAGGACGGATTCGACCCTGGTGCTGTAGATGACGTTGACTCCCATCTTTGCGAGGATCTTCTCAGCCTTCGTTGCAATCGCAGGTCGGAGAGCTGGAAGAAGCTTGGTGTCCGAAGTCACGATTGTGATCTTGACTTTTGGATCTTTGGGCGCAGAGGCGAACATGCCAGCCAGTCCATTGAGCTCATGTCCGAGTTCACCAGCAGTCTCCACACCTGCAGGTCCACCACCAGCGATTACGATAGTCTTCGCAGATGGGAGAGCAGCATGGAATGCCTTCTGCGACTCTTGTGTAAGCTGGTGGGTGGTATGAATGCCATGAGCGACCCATGTAGGGGCTGTGCCAGTGGCAATAACGAGAGCATGGTAGGTGACGGTCTGAACCTCCTTGTTGGGGAAGGTGATGCCAACAGTATGCGTAGCTGGATCGAATGAGGTTGCGGTACCCTCAAGGAATGTGAATTGGCCCGCGGGGTACGCTGCGAACCCCTGGGCAATATCGTAGTAGGCCTTGGAGAACGGGTGGAGCTTCTCAGAGACGACACCTCGTGGAGCACTGGGTCGGCTGTAGAAATGGCTGGAGGAGTTTACGAGGGTGACATTGTAGGATGCTTTGTCTGGAAGGGAAGGGAGAACGTTGCGAAGGAAATTGTGAGCAGCGCTTATGCCTGGATTGTCATTAGCATGTGCACACTTGAAGGGACGATTGATATGTACCTGCATAGGAACCACCTAGCACAAGCACAGTCTTTGGCATACCGCCGACAACCTTCTCAGCCATAACTTCGGACATTATGATTAGTGGAAATGCTAAAAGAATTGAAGTAACAAGACGTTGAATGAATTGATCGAAGCGAAGAAAAGAGTGAATGAATTGGGAGAGAAATTGAAGGGTATCAGTGGTCGTCGAGGGATAGCAATGCTTAAGACAGGAGGAACCGGGCGGCTTTGTCCCGAGTCAGGTCAGATTGGTATACCGTTTTGGGGTGATGCATGAGCAGTAAGTCGATTGTGGAAGAGAGGTCTACTTATATATCTTTCCTTGCTCCGTGACTCTATTGTCGAATTTGCGCGTTCGCTGTTATTTGAAAGCAAAGCAATTGATTCCTCAGCTAGGGGCTCGACGCGATGTTTTTTGCTTATAAACATCCACCAACACAGGGTTTAAAACACTATCCGAGCGGATGTGGAGGAACCGATCCGAGCTCCAGGGTTGACATGAGTAAAGCAATTTGAGCAGGGCTGATTGACGACGGAAACGTTCCACACCATCACATTCACCCATAGCTCACTCATCATCACAATGGTACATACACAGTACTTCTCTTTCCCTCGAGTTTTTGCCCAGCCTGGACCTCCGACGCCACTTGCAATCAAGCCAAAGGGCAAAAGAATCAACATTATGCTATAGGCAATGGGGTATGGTATATGTAAACATCAGTCAACGGATAATATGCGCAATCACTCCCTGTCCTGATCTTCTTCAAGGCTCTCCTCCTCATCACCACTTTTCCACCTCTTCTTCCACCATTTCATCTTAAACCACCCATTCCCAAGATCTTCAGAGGACGATTTCCCAGTTCCACGCCCTCTGTCACCACCCACACTCCACCCACGACTTCTTCCTTTCATTCCCTGCTCTCCTTCGGTGTCTTCGCCATCAGTAGGTTCGGACGCAGCAGGCGGCGATGGAAGATCTCGTCGGACGGGTAGGCTCTCGTGAGATTTTCCGCGGTTGCTATCCCACAATCCCCAGCCCATCTTGGAGAGTTGTTCGCTCCCAGAGAACCGTTTTGGAGGCAATGTCATGGCTCTTCTCCCACCACTGGCATTTCGTCGTCCAGCTAGTCTGGAGAAACCTGGGGAGCGCATAGAATTCGGCGAATACTCCCCAGATCGGGGGGTTCCCCTATCGTTTAATTCGTCCCACAAGTCATTGGTCTCCTCATTGATTGTTACTGATTTGCGTAACTTTGCTGGTCGAAGCGAACCCTTTGTGAGCGCTTTATTCTTTCTCCTCGCCTTCGGCTCTTGCCAAGCTGATCCAGTCTTGGTCCGGAGCAAAGGTGTAGTCTCTGATGAGCGAGATGGGCTGGCTGTAGCCTCTTCGTCGCCAGGTCTGAGTAGCGGTGGCTCATCACTATCTTCCTCAGATTCATCTGCCAAACCGAGTCCCGGTTGCAAGATCGTGCGTGGTGTCATAACCCTAGCAGGAGCCTTGACATCGATAACTGACGGCCCTGGCATATTTTCATCCTCTTGCAATCTCCAGCTGAGCGCAAACACACCTCCAAGCAAAACTACCGTGCCGACCGCAATGAGTGCAGCATCTCGCACGGGCAATCGTGAACCTTGATCAAAGTAAATGAGGCCGTCCAGAATTGCGACAATGTTGTATATACAAAAAACAAATGGGTACAAGACACTGGTCGAGCAGAGCTTGAGACCTCGATGAAGGTAATAAAGTTGAGTGAGGGCCAGGAAAACAAGCCCCAAAAGAATCATCCAGGATTGCCAGCGATTAAATTGATTATTCCTGTCTGCAATGGTTCGGACTAGCAATTCCACAGCAGACTTGGCGAGTAACAGGCAATGCGCCGAGAGAATGCCACTTGCGCTTCCATATGCCATTCCTCGAATCAGGCGCATACGGTGTGTGTTCTTGGATGGAAGCCGCTTGAGCATGAATGTGCTTGCAATGATTAGAACGGCCACGAAGAAGGTTCCCAACAGCCACATGAGGAATTGGCCTCGTCCGAGTAGAACCAGCAGTTGATTAAGATTATGTGAGGGCTCAGTGACAGAGCCGAAGATGCCTATAAGCACAGCACCCATCGCCACTAGAATGGTTCCAACGAGAGAGTCTG
The DNA here is from genome assembly GCA_003693225.1 of Venturia aucupariae. Classification (NCBI taxonomy): domain Eukaryota; kingdom Fungi; phylum Ascomycota; class Dothideomycetes; order Venturiales; family Venturiaceae; genus Venturia; species Venturia aucupariae. The sequence goes on from QWZN01000087.1 coordinate 130,233, forward strand.
ATTGTAGGTGTCAGCAATTGCCACTTCATATTCGTTCTGCCTAAACTCACATCTCGTGAATGGCTCTCCTAGTATTACAGTAGCGCATATTGTATTGAACACGAGGCCAGACTGCAGACGTTAGATTTGTTACGAAGGGGTTTTGGAGTTCTTTCGCACAGCCTGAAGAGTCGAGAGCACTGGTAGCGGAAGGGTCGTAATTTGGATACTGCTGCCGACAATATTGGCGATGAGAAATGCTAGCATGCCGAGCTGTGTACAGTTAGAATGAGATCAATCGATTAACAACATATCATCACCGACCTGCCATCGTCGCCGCCTGTATGGAGGCCTTTGTACGTGTCCATCACCTTGTTTCTGTTCCTCGAGGAGATGTGACTTTCGCTGTTGAGTCAAACCGATGCTCTGAATGCATGTGGATGCTATGCCGACTAGTATACCAGTCTAAGCCACCAAATACATTAGCGAATCCTCGTTTCTCCGTGTTGAAATAGTAGACGTACGGCAACACCTGCTGAGGGGGAGAGGTCGACCATGTTGCTTGGTGGCAGGCGGCAGATATTGGTTCAAGTGCCAGTGGTATTGCTACCTCTTCAGTCTGTGCATGCTGAATACGAAGGCGAGGACTCCAAACGTTGTATCTCTTCTCGAGTGCCTGTGCAAGTGTCCTGGAGTGGTCGCCGATTGGCGGTCTAGATTTGTACGCGCGTGATTTGGCGGTGAAGATCTGGTGGGCAGATGCTATGTCGATTACTCGCAAAGATATGGACGGGTTTTCATACGTCTCCAGGTCAGCTTGTATGAGTGATCTCTGTAGTTGTTTCGAAGCTCGCTGAGTGAGTCTATATGTTGTTCTACCATGTCAATCGCTAGCGTAGTCCTGAATGGAAGCATCAACTCTCGTCTAGCCCAGTCTCCATACACAGCCAGAGCTTCACCCCCCGCCAACAGCTACCAACAATACCTTAAGAAACTCTCCCACATAGTCAAATAACCCTCCATACACAGGCCATCATGTCAGGAATCCACGCAATGTCCGACGACCAGGTAAGGGAGCTCCTAATTTGCATGCTATCTAGGCAGTACTAATCCCATCTGCACGCAGGTCGCCGGCGAGCTCAAGAAGATGACGGCTTTCATTCGCCAGGAAGCTTTAGAAAAGGCAAAGGAAATACAATTCAAGGCCGACGAGGTAATTATGCATGGCAAGCGTTGGTCGCAAGCTCCATCTGACGTGCACGATAGGAATTCGCAATCGAAAAGTCGAAGCTCGTCCGCCAGGAAACGTCCTCCATTGACTCGCAGTATGAGAAGAAATTCAAGCAGGCATCCATGTCACAGCAGATCACTAAATCCACAGTGTCCAACAAGTCGCGATTGAGAATCCTAAGTGCACGACAGGAATTGTTGGACAACCTCTTCGAGGAGGCGAGCAAGAAGCTTAAGGACGCCAGCAAGGACAAGAAAAAATACCAGACCATTCTCAAGAACTTGTTGTTGGAAGGCGCATATGCTCTCAATGAACCAACTCTGGCGGTCAGTGCACGAAAGGCGGATTACGACCTTGTCAAGAAGGCGATCGAGGAGGCACAGAAGGATTACAAGAAGAGCACTGGCAAAGAGGTCAACTTGAAAATTGACGAGTCGGATCCTCAGCCAGAGGGATCGTGCGTAGCTCTTGCTAGAATTTTTGGATACCGCTAACACTGAACAGAGCTGGAGGTCTTTCCATTTCAGGCACAGACGGACGAATTGACATCAACAACACTTTCGAAGAGAGGCTCAGGCTTCTGGAGACCGACGCACTACCCAGCATCCGAGTCATTCTGTTTGGCGAGAACGAAAACCGAAGATTCCACGATTGAATTAGGATGTTGATCGATGTTCGAAGGAAGTTTGTTTGCGGCCATGGCCTAAGCAATGTGGACGCTAGATTGGCTCGAAACGTCTGTAATGCGTAATATCTAGAGCCAAGTTGTTCCAGTATCAAATGAGTTTGTGGGTGTTGTATGCTACGTTTTGGAAGCTTGTACATAGGGCAATTTAGGGAGCGTGCACCAAGCGATCTCATGTCAGACCGATGGATTGAAGGACCTAATTCTTGATGAACTTGATACGGAGGAGCATGAAAGTGATTCCAGACAATCCTTAGCACTTCCAAGGGAGCTTTATCCAGCTACTAACTCCTAGTACTCGTAGGAATAACATTTTGAAGCCTTGACTGAGACTGCACATTGAATTAATATCCAAAGATTGATGGTCATTGTTCTCCATTCGAACACGACTAGCCATATTTTAGAAGAGCCACAGCTATTTGCGTCAACTTGGTCAGTTCACAAGGCTCAATACGCGTAATAAAATTGGCGAATCAGAAGCAAGCTACGTTGATCAACACGAACTCCTTGAACCTTCAGCAGCTCCTTCACGCAACTCACACAAGTACCTACGCATACACTCGCATAGATCGCCGCCATAATGCTGGTTTCACTTACTGTTGGCAAGGTTGACGCCGGCATGGCCGTCCTCCTGACCGAAGACAAGAGAATAGTAGGTACTTGTATCCCCACAGGCGCATTCCAGACTTACTCGTTCGCGCAGATAGAATTTCCATCCATCCTCCTGCCACCAGACATATCGTCAGGCTCCATAGTCGACATCACCGTCTCCAGAAATCTCTCTTCCGAATCTGCTGCCCAGAAGGCATTTACCAACCTCCAAACCTCCATCTTCCAGACATTTGGCCTGCACTCGCCAACAGCACCCATACTCCGCTGTCGCAATGCCACGCAAACTTCTCTGGTCCTCGAATGGGATCCAATTGAACTTGCTACCGCCGAATTACGTAGTCTGAGCCTGTACCGCAATGGCAGTAAAGCAGGCAGCATACCACGTCCAACGGAACTCCACAGCACCAAGATCAGTGGTCTTGCCGTGGATACAGAATACACCTTCCACCTTGTGTTAAAAACAAGCGCTGGCACATACTCCAGTGAAAAGCTCACAGTACGGACACACAAAATGACAGACCTGAGCGGCATCACAGTTACGCCGGGTATCATGCCCTCTGCTCTCAAAGAATCTCTCGCAACCACGATTGACAGGATTGGCGCCAAATTTATCGATACAGTTAGGATAGATACGACACATTTCGTCTGCACGGAAGGGCGCGGTCAAGCCTGGGAGAAAGCGGTGGAAATGAACATTCCCATCGTCGTACCCGACTGGATCAAGGGCTGTGAACGAGAAGGACGATTAGTTGGGGTTAGGGGCTACTATTTGAATGCGGATCCGAGATTACGGCAGGTTGGACCAAGCCCAAGTGTCAATACTGCTCCACCCGCTAGTCCGACACCAACCACACATGTTACACCGCCTACGCCAGAGAGGAAGACGAGGGAGCCGAGAGGGATGGGCGCTAGGAATGGGAGAGGGAGTATTGAGGAGGAGCCGCCGACGCCACCACCGAAGCATGATAGACCTGGTAGCGCTGCAAGTGGTGGGAGACCAGGAAGCGTCGCTAGTGGCAGTACGACATTGGTGGATCGGACGTCGAAGATGGACGGGAAAGCAAAGGATCAGGGGCCACCTCCTGAGGCAGAGGACAGCGGGAGTGATGGGCCGGAGAGTCCTCAAGAAGCGCCTTCAACTCCGCCTGCGAAACATAAAGCTACAGTTGAGGATGAGGTGGAGGACAACGCCAGTTTCCAGGATGTGGCATTATAGTCTTGAGAGCAAAAGTAGAAAGAGATGTATGGAGATATCGTTTTTTTTTTTTGCAGCGTGAAGAAAGAGGATAAAGCACATGATTCGGATATGCTGTGTCACATAGCTCATGGTCATAATTTTTAATGGCTATTGAGGACGGTTGTGTATGAATACTACTAATTCACTTTCTTGACGGCCCTCTTTTTCTCACAACAGGGCGGCATCAAGTATATGTATCTCGAGATCCTGAATCCCTTTATTTCTATCATTTATTTCTCGACTAGTATCTAAGGTTTTCAAAGGCGAGTACTGCTTTTTGGCTTGGATACCTAGCATGGCATGTCTCGATTGGTCTGACTGCAGGTGTGAAAGGATCTATCTCGGACGACACTGTCTTCTTTTGGACATGTGCCTGCGCACTTTTTAGCTCGGTTTCTGGGTTAACTGTATTGTTCCTCCTTTTTCTTTGGGTTGGCAGATCTCTTGTGTTGTTTCATTTCTGGAAAAGGATGGGGAATATAGACGTCCTTTTGTATGAACTAGCAATGTATGCCTCACCTCACCTTCTTCTAGACATGATAGTGTCATAGTCAGCACGGTGGATTTCCAGTGGAGGATATTGGGAGTGTGATGTCTGAAATATGCATTTTCAGTTTCTCTGGTTTTTGGCGTGTACCCCTAGGATATCCGTCCATCTCAGTTTGGATTCTGGGGCGCGTCGATTCTTTTTTGTTTCATAGCATGGATCTGGTTGTTCTACAGTAGCAGCTTCAGCGTGTCTGATGTTCTGGCGAGTATGTACCCCCTGGGTTCTTCCATATCTCGGTTCGACTCCGAGTCGTGTCACTCTACTTTTTGACGTTTCTCTTTTTATCTTTGGTCTGACTGGAATGCCGGTAGAAAGTGATTGGATCAGAAATGTAAGGGATCGAGCTGAGCTGAGATTTCTAGTTGGGTAAACGAATTCGGATCGCCTTTTTGTCTTTGAGAGGACGAGACAGACGCCGGGCGTGTAGGCATTCCTTGCCTATCATAGCTTCTGAAACATGTATGCTGCAGTACGCATGCTTTCCAATATTCTTCTCCAGTCTGACTTGTGGTACATGAGCTGGCAATGCTTCAATGAGTGTTGAGTCGTCCTAGTCTCCTATTTGGTCCACTTTGAGGGACATAAGTTGATGGTTCGATTGCCTTTTGTACGCACAATAACCTCAAGGGTTGTATGTGTCGTACTGTATGTCATTGACAATAGACATGACCTGTCCCGCCGCAGCCTCAATCTTCTCTTTCTCCCAAGGCTTCATCTTCCCCAGAACGTAATCAGCCACAGCCTTCGGTTCCCGACTCAACGGTCTTCCAATCCCGACCGCTATCCTGATAAAGTTCTGTCGCGAAAACGACTGTTGCAGGCTTTTGATGCCATTATGTCCCCTAGATTTTCTAATCAGCCTAGCTTCGATTCACCCTCCTTGTCCAGTGTATGTCTCACCTTGCACTAGCCTTGCTATCAACGCTAACCCTCACAGTCCCCAATTGCCTCTCCAACTCATCACAAAGCACAATCAGTTTCACACTCTCCCCCACCTTCTCCCTCTCCAACCTAAACGCATCCCATACTTTCTTCACCGCCGGCCCCGAGACATTCATATGACTTCCACTTTGCCAAAGAACCGGATACTCTTCTCTCACATTCTTGTATCCGGTCAGTGTGAAGCGTTTATTCATGATTAACGGTGGGTGAGATATCTGGCCACCTTTATGTGGTTGCCAGGGATCGTAGGGCTTTGGAGAGCCGGTGGAGAGGATGAGGCGGAGGGATTGGAGGAGGGTGTGGCCGGCGGAGTGGAGAGTGTTTGTGTATGGGGTTGGGTTGCCTATGGAGGCTATCAGGAGGGAGAAGGATTTGGACATCATGAACAGGGTGAGAGATTCCCAAGATGGCGGAGAGTGGGAAACGATGGGTCAATGAGTGTGAGGCGGCATGATGTTGGGTTGAACCTTCAGTTGTTGCGACGGGATCATTTCGCGTGGTGAATGTTTTGCGCCTCGTGCTTTTGTAGGGATTATCGGGCCGAGCCGCTTCGGCTGGAGATGCCGTTCTCGTACTCCGTCACGTTCGTTTGAAGTCCTCTCTTAAGGTTCTCCATTCGATGCTTTCAGCGTTCACAAAACATACCAAAATCTCGTCTCAGTATTTTGAAGAGGAAATACAATGGTCTATCAAGCGTACCCTCAAGTCCAAAAGAGATCCTTTACGGCCGCCATTCGCCATCTCGACTGCCTCAGACCCCAAAATTATTGAACAGAACTCCAACCAACCGCATGCTCAAGAAACATTTTCATCTTCTTCTTCCAACCTTTGAAGCATGAATGGCACCTATCCACCATGTAAGATAAACTCAAGAGAAGAGAGCATAAGAAACTTGCGTGGGAGAAATGGCGAGCCACAGATCCCAATCCGAACGCTTGAGTCTCCTGATGCCATACAGGGCATAGAAGGCGCCATGAACCAACAAGAGAGCGGAAATAATAGTTGAAATTGATTGTTGGAGGAGTGCGATAATCCCCTTGCATTATGCAACTCTCAATTTCCGCGATCCCAGCGAGGCTGATAGCTAAAGCTGTCTATTCATTCGACATCGACGTTGACGATTTTCCTTACACCTGGATCTGGAATGATTACCGGAAATCTACCATCGTTGGTCCTGAATGCCTGGACTTGGTCCTGGATAATAAAATCGACTTTCCAAAGGCCGCAACTGACCTCGTTTCGCGGCAACCATTTTACAACCACCATCTCCACCCCATCAAATACTCCCAACAGTAACCCCATTAATCGTCATAACCATCCCACCGCTAAGCGCAACCATCGGCTCCGCCCCCTCAGGCACAAAAGTCCCATTCCTCATCCTAAATCCATTCCTCACAAACCCCCACGCATCCGTTTTCTCAGGATCCAACAACATATCCCACATGGCGACATAATAACCATGTTCTTTCCCCATACTAATCGCCATCCCTTCGACCGCTTTCGCAGCCCAGATCTGCGCATTCCGCCTATCGGAAATATATGCGTATTCGAGGGAGGCGTACATATACGCGTCTGCAGCGGCGGCGATGAGGTTTTCGGATTCGAAGAGTGTTGCTAGGAGGAGGGCTGTCGATGGCGTTGCAATTCTTGTGGGTGAGAGGTCGTTTAATTCGTCCTCTAGACCTGGGATGAGGGAGAGGCGGTGATCGGAAATGTCTTGCATTTGTTTGGGAGAGGTGCAGAGGGTACATGTACATTCAAACCCCCATTGTTCACTTATTTTGTGGGCGCGTTGGTGTGTTTGGAGGTAAGGTGTTAGATATGATATTGTTATTTCCTCGCCTGGTCTTATTTCGCGGAGGGCGTGGACGTGGTGGGAGAGGGTTTCTGCATTGAAATGGTAGGCTGAGTTTGGACGGCAGTCGTGGTTGAAACGGCTTGTTTCTGGGAGGATGCCCCAGAAGAAATTGGAGGTTTGGAAACTTCCCATGTTTATTGTGAAGGCGTTTGTGTTTATACGGTCGAGGATTGGGTTTTCGCCTGCGTGGCCTAGGAGGGAGTAGAATATTTCTTGACTTGTCTTTGGGAGGCGGGAAACGGCGATTGATTGTATTAAATCTTGATCTTCGCGATTCATGAATTGCATCACGTCGTCTTGGAAGGCGAGGATGGGTGTGAAAGACTGCAACTCTGCGCCTCTGGCAAATGTGGCGTTTGCGATTACCCCCATGCCTTTTCCGGGGACTTGTTCGTATTTGTATTTTGGAGCACCGGTTTCTTGGTTTTTGGCTTCGGCTGTGAAGGGGTCTTTTAGGATTGAGGTGGAGATGATGTTCATGATTTCTTTGGGTGTGGATACTATTGATATGCCTCGTCCATTGGCGAAACGATCATTTGTGTAGACGCAGAAGCCGTTATTTGCTTCCCTGCTTTCGATACAGAAGGGTTCGTGGGTCCAGATGTCGGGGTGAGTTTGTATGAGTGGGGCTGTGATGTTGGTGGGGGCGTTGAGGATTGTTTTGTGATCTTTAATGAGATCTGTGATTGGGAGGTGTCGGGATAGATATTCATCATTTCTATCGCATGTTTGTTGGAATTGAGGTGGGATGAAAAAGGAAACTTTGCAGGTGGAAAAGTCTACGATGTTGTTTGCGAGTGCTAGAGGAAGGAGAGAGAAGAGAAATAGGCGAGATGGTTTTGGTTGCATTCTGACGATGTATGGGAAAGTGGAGAAATGAGAATTGGAGATGATGGCCAACGGGCATTGCTACTTTTGCAGAGTGTTTTGAGCATTTAAAAAGAGAAACTGAGGACTGTGAATCAACCAGAACATGTTGCGTTTCGATCGTCGCTTTTTCCGGTTGTGGCATTGGATGAGACGCTTTCGAAACTCGGGGAGCTGCGGACTTAATGTCTGGTGCATTGGATCTGACCTTCATGACTGTGGATAACAAGAGCAAGATGTGAGAGTACACAATTATGTTACTTGTTGTGGGATTGAGGATCGGAATTGGGAGGGGGAGCGGTCTCAGTAGGAAAGTCAGCTGTTCGCTTATCGGAAGATCCGAAAGAGGAAGATGTCGTGGGAAATATATTTAGCATTGAGAAAGGTTACATGCTCCAGCATCCTACTCTTTTTTGCCTGATCAACGCCTCCTTCTCCTGAATGCGCGACCCGAACAACCCGGGTGTGGCACTCAATCCTTCGCCGACATACTGGGCTGGGCGGTCGTCGGTGAATCCCGACCAGCGTGGGGACGACTAGTTGTAGAACAGTTGTACCTAACGCTGGATTCGCCCATCTCCTAGCACCTCAGGCTGCTACAACACCACACTACCACCTTGCGCCAATCGCCATTCGTCATTCGCGGGGTGGAATCTCTTACCTCTGACCAAGGAGCACGCGACGAATTCCACTTCCACATCCCACCACTGCAGACGATGGAAATACGCCCTGCTTGGAACTAGAACTGCCCAAAGGAGACATGGCCTAGTACAGAACACTCGATTCCACAGAGTATGTCAATCATTCTCGGCTGTCGATAGATGGTATTGGCACTCGTCGTCAAACAGATAACAGTAGTCCGACAATGCAGAAACCCTTTTCCGCCGCTATCTCTGTTCCAACCTCGAGTCCATACAGAGTCCCTCATTCCCTGCTTCTAGCAACGGATGGACCCTAAAGTGATTTCCGCCGGTCTCCATGGTCCATCCGCTAGAATGGGCAGCGGGATCTGGATCATGCAGCTTTCACCAATCATCATCCTCAGACCAGTCGAAGCTTCAAGGAAGAGCTTGCCGCCACTAAGCCTTCCCACCAAGAGCTTATCGTGCCTTGGTCTCCACCTTGCAGCGGATGCCAGAGATGTCGGCGATCTGCGGACGCGACCGAATCTATTTGAACGGGCAAGGGCCCTGGGATTTTTCCAAATGTTCAGGTCAACCTCACCACCATTCAATCAATCCAAGCTGCATCCATTGCACTGCCAGGCCTTTCATCAACTGACAAACATCGAGGGCGAGCTCCACAACCGCAACAATGTCAAGCCATACTGAGAAGGACCTCGAGAAGAACCCGGAGTCGGGAGTCGCATACGACAGCGGGAAGCATTCTTATGTCGACGAGTCAGGAGCTGTTCCCGGCGAAAGCTTCGAATACGGTGATTCTTACTATGCGAAAATTCAGCGACTTGCTGGAAAGTTCAACATCGAACAGCGAGGTATCGAACGCGTTCCAGAGGACGAGCGAACGGAGCATGGTTTCAAGGCTCTGTTGAATGTTGGAACTATGGTGAGTTTGCGATTCGCACCAAGTATTCCGAAGAGATCTAATGCTTTCGACAGTGGTTCTCTGCCAACATGGTCGTCTCCTCCTTCGCAATCGGTCTCCTCGGAAAGTCCCTCTTCTACCTCGGTTTTGTCGATGCCATTCTCGTCGTCTTATTCTTCAACTTGATCGGTATCATACCAGTTTGCTACTTCTCCACCATGGGTCCTCGCTTCGGTCTACGTCAAATGGTTCTTTCACGATTCTGGTTCGGCTGGTGGGGCGTAAAGATCATTGCTGTTTTCAACATTCTTGCCTGCATCGGTTGGTCCGCTGTCAACAGCATTGTTGGTGCTCAGTTGATCCACGCTGTCAACAATGACGTCCCCGGATATGCTGGTATTCTTATCATTTCGATTTGCACCTTCCTCGTCTGCCTTTTCGGATACAAGATTGTGCACGCCTACGAATTCTACAGCTGGATCCCGACCTTTATTGTTTTCATGATTATTCTTGGCGAATTCGCTCACTCCGGTGCCTTCGTAAACATTCCAATGGGTTTTGGCACTTCCGAGCTCGGTTCAGTTCTCTCATTCGGATCTGTCGTCTATGGTTTCGCAACTGGCTGGACTTCGTACGCTGCCGACTACACTGTTTACCAGAAGGCTACCCAGAGCCGCAAGAAGGTCTTCCTCGCCACATGGATCGGGCTCATCATTCCCCTTCTTTTCACCGAAATGCTCGGTGTGGCCATCATGTCTGCAACTTCAATCAACGGCGGCGACAACATCTACCAAAAGGGATATGATGCTTCCGGCTCTGGTGGACTCCTCGCAGCTGTCCTCTTCCCACCACTTGGAACTTTTGGCAAATTCTGCCTCGTCATGCTTGCACTCTCCATCATCGCCAATAACTGTCCCAACATTTACTCCGTTGCCTTGACCATGCAAGTTCTCGGTCGCTGGACCCAAGCTGTACCACGTTACTGCTGGACATTCATCGGAACCTGCGTGTACATTGCCATCGCCATCCCAGGTTACTCGCACTTCGAGACCATCCTCGAGGATTTTATGAACTTCATTGGGTATGTTGAGCTCTTCCTCCAATAAAACGCTGTCCTTACTAACTCACTTCCTCAGTTACTGGCTCGCCATCTACGAGGGAATCGCCTTCTGCGACCACTTCTTCTTCAAAAAGGGCATGCGCGGCTACAACCCCGAAGACTACGATAACCCAAAAGCCCTCCCCCCCGGAATCGCCGCCATCGCCGCCTTCTGCTTCGGTATCGCCGGCATGGTCTGCGGAATGTCTCAAGTCTGGTTCGTCGGACCCATCGCTCTACACGCTGGGAAGGCACCATTCGGTGGTGACGTCGGTTTCGAGCTCGGCTTCGCATTCGCCTTCACAACGTATTTCGTCTTCAGGAAACTGGAGATTAAATTTTTCGGTCGGTGAAAATGGCTGATGATTGTACAGTGAATCGGGAATTTTGTACAGTCTTGATGATGTAATTTTTTTTTGTATTTTGTATTTGTGGACGGCTTATTGTGTTGCTTGTTTTTGGATGTGGGCGGGATAGAGATGATATACCAAGGTGGGAGGGACCACTTGTTGATGATACACCCTTTTTCCATGTTTTTGACTCGATACTCAAAGAGCGCGTTGCAATCGCTCATTTAGCGAACATTTATTCGCAAAGAGAGAGAATAAATTGAGACACCTCTTTTACCCTACGAGACTCGCGTGCCCAAGGTACCCAACCGTCCTCGCTAGTATTTTGCCTCCTCCTCATTCCTTATCATCCCTTCCCATCCCTTCCCTTCCCTCGCTTACCCACGACCAAATCTCCTCCCACCGATCCATTCTTTCCTCGTAGCGTTTTCCTTTTTTCTTTTTCTGTTGTCCTCTTCCGATCCTTCGTTTCTTGTGGGTCGGGTCGGGTCCACCACCTCCGAACGTATCTCACAACCGAGCCGTGCTTACCAACGAGCCGTGCTTATAACCAACACATTCCCTCCCAGGCCCAGGCTCCCACTACAAACTAGTAGGGAGTAGAGAAGAGCTGGTCTTCTCGGATCGAGATGACACTACATGCGATGGGATGGGATGGGATGGGTGGCAAGCCCACTTTAGTGATGAAATTTCACATCTTTGTCTCGTTGCGATTGAAGTTTATAGAATTTATGGGTTTTGACAAGGTGGTTTTGATACTAGACTACTTCTCAAGCGGGCGATTTGATTGGACGGGATTCTCTTATCGGTCGATGACGAGAATACATACCAATATCAGTTCTCCGTATTGATAGCGCTGAGGATCTTGAGTTATGCAGTGTACATGTGTGTGATTAAGACGCCCCTTTTCTACCTAGATAGATATGTAGAGCATGGCCAAAGAATCATTACCATCGGATTTTGAAAAGTAATCCTAGGAGCGAGGAGATTGTTGTGTTGACTTGTGGCCTGTAGGGAAAGGAGAGATGGTTGAAGAGGGGAGAAGAACTGATGTCTGTTTTGTTGCTGAAATCTATGAGAATTTGGGAGAATTTCTCACAGCGACGGGAGGAATTTGTTTGGAAATTTTATGGAAGTACCTAGATATATCATGGTCTGTCTACTAAGTATTTCCAACACGCAATCGGGAATTCACTCTCACTCTCAAGTATCCATCCAGCACAGACGTTCCAACACGACTCGATAGCACAATACCGCATTAATTGGCGAGATTGTCTAGTGCCTCGCTTTCGTATAGACCTCGTAGTCGTATACTACCACCAAAGACAGTGGCCTCGTAATCGTAACTAGATTTAAAGTCACGTTACTAGAAAAAAAATAGGGGATCTTAGGGTAAAATTTATATCCAGAAATTACGATTAGAGTAGAAGATTATTATCCTTAAGAAATATTCTTCTAAAACGGCTTTACTTAAGAAGAAATCCTAATTGATCGCGCAACGGTGCGATTACGAAGTCTATACGAAAGCGAGGCACTAGACAATCTCGCCAATTAATACGGTAGCTATTCGATATAAAATAAAACATTAATATCAGTCCAACCCTATCTCCTAGGAAAAATGAAAACGGAAATAAAGTAGTATAGTATTATAAAATCTGATATCTATCAAATCCCCTTGTTACTATTTCCTTATCTTATAAATTAGACTCTCTAGGTTTGTTTTCGTCCCTTTTATCTCGTCTGATATCTAAGATCATGGATTCCGTTTATTATAGGTATAAAGCAATTGCTACCGGTAAAGGTTAAAGATTAGTATATATAGAGGCGGACACTAAATCTACCCCCAATATCTTTATTTCTGTCTCTAACTTTTTTTATTTCTGCCCCCGCCTAGAATATAGGGGGCTATCCCCTATTATATAGGCGCTTAAGTCATTTCGCGATTAATAATATCATGGTAGTAGTTAAAAACAGCTTAATCTTCGTGTAATATATATAGTATCAGTGGACCCTACCATAATATAGGCGATAAGACCGCCTAAATCGCATGCGACGCGTATGGTATAATATGCGTTATACAGCCATTTATTAACAAGTGGATTGGCGAGAGACCATCGAGGGCGTTAGAGGTAATAGTATAATCTAGCGTAACCACCATGACATCATTGATTGCGAAATAACTTGAGCGCCTATATAATAGGGGATAGCCCCCTAGATTTAAGGCGGGGGCAGAAATAAAAAAAGTTGGGGGCAGAAATAAAGACATTGGGGGCAGATTTAGTGTCCGCCTATATAGAAGATTACTTCGAACCTCTGCGTCCGAGCCGGATGGCAATTTTCTTGATGGCTGCTATGTTCCTTTTCGTGGTCGGTTCTGTCACCTGGTCTTCCTTGATTACTCATTTTCATCTGTGGTCAACTCTGCACCTTCACAGGATGCGAAAGTGGCCTTCCCGTCAAGAGCAAAAGTTTCATATTGAGACTGAATGAGAACCCTCCATGCCGAGATTGAAAACCAATAAAGTTCCAATAGCTGATGTTCTTGTCCATTTTCAAATCGCGCCACTTCCTCTAAAGCAAAATACTTGGTGAACGTTTCACACACAATGCGGAGTCCAAATGATGACCCCAGACTATCAAAGACACATTTCGAATACCAACATTAGCAACAACAATAAATCATACCTTCCCTTTAATCATATCAGCAACCTTCTCCGCAATCGCAATCACCGGAGCACAAGGGTGACAAGCCAAAGCCGTCGGGAAAATCGAGGCATCCACAACTCTCAATCCCTGCACCCCATGAACCATCAGCTCTGCATCAACGACCGCATCATCTCCCTGTCCCATTTTTGCAGTTCCCATTGGATGATAAAGTGTTTCACAAGACTTGCGGATGAGCGCTTTGATCTCTTCATCGGTGGCTGTGTCCCAATCGAGGGGATGGTGAGGGCCTTGATACCATCCTTTGAACAGATGCTTGTAGGGCTCTGATTTGGCGATTTTCATGTTGAGTCTTGTACCGTATAGGAGTATGTCCAAGTCGTAGGGTGTGGAGAGGGATTTGGGGTCGATCAGAGGCGGGTCGAAGATGGAATTTGTGGCGAGCTTGATTGTTCCTCTTGATTCTGGGCGCAGACCGACAGATACGAGTTGTGCGTATCCCTGTTCTCGTCAGCAAGAGTCATTTTCGATTTGAATATGCTTACATCTGTTTGGGGAGCAATCCATTTCCCATGTTTGGTGAAACAGAGACTCATGCAGATCAGTTCCAAGTCAGCACTTTTCGCGCCACTGGTACGATCATTAGACTTCAGATCCGCTGGAGCATCGTCCCGATCAGCGCTCCGGACAAAGGCGAAGGAATCGCATGCCTGGCTAGCCATCGGACCTGTTCCATCACGGAACCATTGAACCACGCTTGGCAGACTTGCCACGGGATCCTGTAAGTAATGAGCTGAGGCGGACTTGTCGGTTTTGAAGGCGAGACCATGGAAGGCTATATGATCCATGAGGTTCTCACCGACACCAGAAAGTGCCTTGACGATTGGTATTCCATGCTTCTTCAACTCTTCAGCAGGGCCAACACCAGAAAGTTTGAGCAAATGCGGTGTTCCAATGCTGCCGGCACAAAGCAAAACTTCTTTTTTAGCCTTCGCCAAGTATTGTATAGGAGAGACTTTGGAAGCTGCCATTTCTACACCAACGGCCCGAGGTTGAGAGCCACTGTTGTCAAAGATGATTCTCGTAACTGATTGTCCGCTCGCGATTTTCAGGTTTGGCCTCTGTATCACCTCTGCTGTAAGGTAAGCGACTGCAGCAGACGAGCGTTGCCCCTTGGTATCGATGAAGGTTTGTACCGGAGTCGCACCCAGTATTCCTCTATCAGTATTGACATCTGGCGTCTTTGCTATACCAATGGAATCGCAGGCATCAGGAAACGCCTTGGCGACTCCGACTTGGACAGGATAGGTGATATTCCACGGGCCGTCTTGACCGTGCTGAGCCAGGTCATCAGCATTAAGCTTGCGTGGATCGTCATCTTGAGGCTGATGGAACTTCTCCGACCTTTTCAAGAAAGGAATCATGTCTTCGTAAGCCCAGCCCTTATTGCCAAGCTTCTCCCATTCATCGTAATCGTCGGGTGATCCCTTGTTGTACATCATCGCATTGGCAGAACTGCAGCCACCGATCATCTTTCCTCGCGGCCAGTAAAGTCGTCTCCCACCACAGTCTGGTTGCGCCGTTGTTGATAGATCCCAATCCGCAGCTGATTTCCAGAGTCTCGGTACTCCGGCTGGGATTCTCGAGAAGATCTGTTTGAGATCGGAGTCACCAGCTTCTATCGCAAGAACGGTGGTTGCAGGATCCTCAGAGAGTCTGCTGGCAAGCACGCAGCCTGCGGTTCCAGTACCGACAATGATGTAGTCATATTCCACCACGTTTTCAAGGTCCTTAGCTGTTGCTATAGAAGCCTTGGTCTGAACTGTGGCCAAAAGAGCTGTATTCTTTGTTCCCGGCAGTGCTCTAAATTTGCGTTAGCCCGCGTAGATAGTCCTGTTGCATCTATAAAGCCAGTAAAGCAGGACATCGCTACCCAGTCCCAATGCTGACATTTTGGGTACGAAATCGCGCATACGCAAGTTATCCATAAGCCTAGGCTATGATAACTCATAGGACCCAAGTCAAGATAATCGAGCTCCTGGCAACCAAGTCTAGGGAGCCCACCGCGGAAACTTCGCGGTTCATATAGGGTTCGTGAACGAGGTCGATGAGGCCTCTGACAAGAAGAGTGCTTACTGCGGGTAGAGACTTTTAATCAGTTGCCGCAACAAAGCTCTCAATGTCCACGCCACACCAATCCCAACTACCGCAGCACCGATCTCGACACAAATCAGTACGTTTCCCAATCGCCCGTGATCATCAAACTTACGATATGAGGGACTCGCACATCCCTTCTTGCTGGCAGAAACCCGACCATGTTATTGTCGTTAGTGTTGAAATTGATCAAGGTGGATGAACACGGGTAAGGACGTCAAAGAACAGCTTTACTCATAGGGAATAATCACTCGAAACAGAGAGTGAGAAACATGGACAGGAGTGTCTGAGGTTTCCCCCTTTCAGCTTACATGTACTTCAGCTGAGTGCGGGGAAGCATACTTCGGTTTCAGCCCCAAGTTGGCGGCGGCAGTAGTCATCGAGGCCAAGCCAGGTCTAGTTGGCACCATTAGTTAGAATGAGCTAACAGGATTGGTTGCAACGCCATAGCAAGACCATCTAGTGGTGGTGGTTTTGGAGATGTAAGTACTCCAAGCAAATTGGTGGCAGGGGATAGTATCTAAATTTGGAGATGCATGAAAATAACACGCTAGTTTTGGAGGGCTATGGGTAATGATGGCTTAGTAATTGTTTTGATCCTAGGTTTACATGCAATTCTCTTCTCGCCCTCTGTGTCTTTCTCTTCCTAAAACATCTTCCTCGAGATTCAAGCACAGCATAGATCTTTGCTCATCCCTGAAACCTTCCCCCAAATGCACTTATCATGACTGTTCCGTAGAACCAGCAGGCTCAAATCGGCTCGATGACCGTTCCTAAAGCTCACCATGTATATTATTGCACCAAGGCATCGAGACCCTCCTTAATCTCAATCAATCTATCGATAGGCTGATTATAGCGTAAGTTATTATAATATTGATGTTTTTCAGCCTCTACCAAACCGTCCCACATGTCCTTCCTCAAGTGAATATTTCCCCCTAACAAATCCAAAAATTAGAAGCTAGGTATTGGATTGATATTTATGAAAGCGAAAAGGGTTTTGAGAACTTAGCGAGGCTAATGAAGAATCAAATATCATATAGAGAACAAGGAAGCTGATTGCTGAGCCGTTGCAATTTCGAACATCGACTATACTGATACTGCAAGAAAGCTTCAATGGAAAAGGTCATAGCCCCCTAGTCCATCAACAGTTCTCCACCATCTCACGAATCCAGTACATACACTAGCCCTAACATTCTCCATCGCCAAGTAGCACTCCCATCAAATCATGAAGAGTATACTCAAGTTCCGCCTCATCATCAGTCTGCGCAACCCTACCCAACATCCTCCACGAATCCTCCTCCTTTCCAAACTTCGCCTTCTGCTCGTCGACAATTTCCATAATCCCATCGACCCAAGTTCTCACAACGAAAGGCATATCTGCCGTAACCGCAGCATGCACATTTTGGAGCACGTAGACCCAGTTTTGAACGGTCGCCAGCTCCCTATTGATGAGACGACACGCTTGTGCTAGACGCGCATCTCTGGATAGAGGATGGTTGGAACGGAATGAGATCCGGAGCGGACCTCTGAGATGAAGTGGTGTACCAGACTTGATACGTTGGAGAGATTGACGGAGGGAGTCATCGTCGTAAGTGTAGAGAAGGATCTGTTGTCGGATTTCGACAGGAAGAGAGAGGAACGATCCAGGTCGCGATTGGACTAATCCAGATTTGGCTTCAACTTTGTTTTCGATCCTGGTTGTCATATCGTGATTATTCTGGCAGCCTAATTAGGTTAGTGAATTGCAACGATAGTAGGTACAGACTGCCCGGGGTATAGGATGGTACTTACTACTTTAGCACTAATTGTTCCACTTTGACTCAGAAATGATCAATACAGGGGGTTGGCGAAGTAAAATCTCGAAAGTTTGCCTTGATTTGGAAAGTGAAGGTTGATGTTGTTGCGTTGACAAGGCTGCACGGTAATATATGACTGGATTTCCCTTCAACAACACAGCACTGATCATGAAGAGAGGTTTAACTTGGTCGCCGCCTGCGAGACAAGATCGTGACAAGTGTAACATTCAGAAATCTCAAAAGCTCTACAAAGACTCATGCAGTCTGTCAATTCACATCCGCCTCCATTCCTCGAAATCCATAGTAAGAGCATCCTGATCGCCATCTATCAAACTGAGACAGATTTCGACAACTTCCTAGCAATTATGCAAAATGAAGTCTAAAATCTGCTGCGCTCGACACCCGATTTTTCGCGAGCTTTGTTGAGAGACCACGGGTATCCTTGATGATACTGAATTGATGAAGTCCAATTTACAGAGATTTAAGAAGAGTCCGGGGACGGAAAGAACCGAAACTAAAAGAACATGGCTCTAGCTATACAACAATGTAAATCCAAATGATGATTACACTCGAAGAGACTCCGTGCCTAACCACGGAGCATAATCAAAATGAATTCTAGAGTGGCATCTACGTCCACGCAGTTCGTAAGGTCTAGACATGTACTTGGCCTCATTATCGCCCCTAAATGGTTGATAATAATGCATAGCGCAACGAACTTTATGGTCCGGTAGTAGTATGAACAGTCGTGGACAATGAATCCTGGACAGTCATTCCTCCCTTTATACTATGTACTATAACACCAAACACTCCATCCGATCATCCTGAGGCCTCGTCTCAATCCTAACGCCGATTTCAAAGATTAGCCGTGCGGGGATTCTGAATACACTCGCTTCATATACGTGACTCAATCCTAACAAATTAGATCAGGCATTCCTGCATATGAACTTCTGCCATTAAAGCCAATCCGTGCACGAACCTCGTCTCCGGCTTACCGTCGCGGTTAGCTCGCTTAATGGCCTAAAAGGGTTTAAATGCCCAGCTTTAGATTGAATTCTAGTAACACGCCGGAGGGGGTCTGTTTAGATAAGTTTCGGTGGGACTTTCGGCGTTTTATAAAGTCTATATGGTTAATCCGACTACACGTCCATAGCGTAGTAGTATATATACAGAAATCCGGACGGTTAATAATTTTTGATAATGCATTTATAAATTTTCTACCCGGTGTCCATTTTTTAGGATTATAGGCAGTACTGGTTTTGTTATCACGTGACTAGATCTACCGCAGTCCGGTGGTACTGAGACACCTTATAATGCGGCTTCAAAAATAGCGCGTTTAACGAGATCTGCAGCTAGTCAAATAGCCCGCAAAGTGGTTGAGACGCGGCCTGATTTTCCTCGGAGGAATTTGCTGCAGATCTTCGGGGAATTATCGTAGCATGTTCCCTGACTTCTCCAGCCGCTTATTCCATTCCCTGTCCACAGAATCAATATCCTCAAAATTCTCCGTGTGAACTTGTCTCATAGCAAGCATCAGCCCAATTAGAAATAAAAACTTTAGAATCAACCATAATCGTCTCAACTGCTTTCCCATGAGAATCTGTAGCGTCTTGAGATGGGTAGAGCGCCACAATGGGATATTATGGATAATTATATCGTCGTAGGTAAGGAGGAGAATCGCCTCGTATTTCATGTGGGAAGGAGAGGAAAGATTTAGGTTTATTATAGATGGGAATAAGGGTGCCTTTGGATTCGGAGATAGTCTTGTCGAGCCACAGTTCGATTTGTTTGTGTTTGGTGTTTGAGTAGGGGCCTGGCATGATGTTAGGGTCGCTCAAGCTGTTCCGTGTTTTCCTTGCTGGATTTGTGTCCGGCGTGTGGTTGAAGAGCGGGTGAAAGCTGGTATTTCGTGAGCCATCAAGTCTCCTTTAAGGCGTACGTGCAGGTGGCATACAGTGTTGACATCGGATAGGATCAACAGGGCAAAGTGAGCGGTAGCAACATTTAAGAAAGAGACGAAGCGACGATGTTATCGTCTTCGAGTGAGAAAGATCGTAATTTCGTGCGCTCGATGAGGACACGAGACAGACAATTTTATGTACAATAAAGGTTATGAAGAACAAGAAAGATAAAAACGCAACCTCTACTTCTTGAGAGCAGAACCAAACATAAAAGTCATGGTTCCCATCTGCTCGCCCATACCTCCGTTGTTGGTCATCTCACGGGATGGATGCGCTTCAGTGTCGAACTTGGCCCCCACAGAGATCTTGTCGTTCTTCGAAACCTTGACGGGATCTACGCAGGCTTTCATGTTGGAAATGGTCTCCCACTTCTGGCCGCTCACTCCGTTGTCGGTGGTTGAGAAGGACTCTCCACCATACGTAGCAGTTGACTCACAAATGGGCTGGCCATTGATGTTCAAGTCAACAGCGAGACCGCCATCGTGCATGTGACCTCTTCGGAAGAGAATGTAACCGTCTTGCGTAATAGTCATTTCCTTGCTCTTCATTTCCCACTTCTTCTTGTCCTTGGGAACCATGATCATGCCTTCCATCATAGGCATCTCGCCAGCCGGTGCCTTGCCAGAGATGAGACCACCAAGTTTGCTCATGAAGCCTTGGGCCATCTGTTGAGTAGTTTGGGGTGGAGCGGAGCACTGGTCAACCTCGAGGACTTGCAGACCAATCTCGATGTAACCTGGTGGTTTACCTTGAATGTACTCCATCTCAGTCTGTGCGTAGACTTGTTTGGTCTGGTTGGTGTAGTTGACCAGTTCGGCGCTGAACATCAGTTTGTCGGTGCTAGAGACGTAGTAGCCTCCGTTGAAATCGACACCAGGCGCGACGAACTGAAGATCGCGGTTCGCTTCACTGGCTCCGAAGAAAGGGGAGACTGGAGCGCCAGTGGCTTTTCCGTCTGGGCAGGCAATTGGGCCCATTGGAGATTTGGAGATGTCCATTACCATGAGGTGGTGGTTGTCTTGACCCAATATTAGCAACCAAGCAGACTTGAAGGTGACGTTCTTACAAAAGCCATTGTTCACATCGGCAGGGGTTCCGTCTGCGTAAGTTATGGTCGAATTGGCCTGAAGTACCAGTATCTCCGTTGGAAGCCCCTTTACCAAGCTTGTGAACGAATCAGAGTTGGGGTCCATCTTGGTCGGGTTGTATTTTCTTGTCGTATTGGCCGGCTGGAGTGTGAAAGGTCCCATAGTAATTCTGATTCGCTTCGTCCCCGGCTTCTTGTACTGGGGTTTAATGTCCGTGTAGTGCGCTTCTATTGAACCCATCATTTTGTTCATCAAGGCGTCCATTTGGCGCGGAGCTATATAGAGTCAGTTCTTGTCCTTCAAGTCTCCCACAATCTATCGTACCCAATCTCTGCAGTTCTTTGAGGGTTGGGGCATCGTTCGCTGTTGGTATCGCAGCCGCACCGCCAACCAGGGCGGCAAGAGCAAAGTTCGAGTATCTCATCTTGGAAGCCTTTCCTGTGAGTTGAAATCAAAAAAGAAAAAGTAGAGACCGGAACGATAGTTTAAAGAAGGAAACGATAGTTTGAACGAGGGAACTCAAGGTAAAGGAAATCCTTTGGGGTGGAAGACTTGGTTATCACCCCTCGTAGACCGTCTTCACTTATAGCCTATACATTCTCGCAATGATTGTCAGCTGGGCGTACCAGTACAGCCCCGGAGAATGAGAATCACCAATGTCGAAATTGGTCCACTATAATCAATTAATACATAGTACGCGTTTGAGTTTCCCAAAGAAATCCAATCAAAATGAGGCATGTTGACTGTACTGTGTATGGACAGCTACCTACACTCTGGATATTCCAGATGGTGGTGATGTGATGTGATCGACAGGGACCCATGTAGCCCTACGAGGGTACGACGATCAAAATACGAAGCTAATACGAAGTAACCTAACAGTTTATGTTTCATTCTCCTGGGCCCACGTACAATTCCGTGGAACTCGACCGCGGAGTCCCTGTAGAAACTATGACCTTGTGAGCCTTACTATGATATACTGCCACTGCTACACACGAGCGGCTCAACTACAATCTACTGTGTAATCAATATACTGCTGGCTGTATCAAAGTCACAATAAGGTTCGACCTCAGAGCTCAACAAGATTTTGCCAATGTAGTGCTTGGTATGATTGCCAGCAACGACGAGGATGAGGAGGCAAAAGGCACCTGGCAAGCACCGAGATAATTGCCGGGATGCGAATTCCTCAAGTCTCGGGTCTTTCGAGCCGTGTTTGGATACTAGTTTGGTCAGCGTAAATGTTGTAATTCAAGCGTATTTTATTCTTCTGCTGGAAGAGAGAGGTGTGTTCTGGTAATGGCAAACGTCAACAAGATTGTCTACCAGGCATCATCTGCCAGGCATCATCTGATGATGCCTGGCTGCTCTTTGATATACTGTGGTAGCTGGGCTATTAAACGTTAATTCTCGGCTCGATAATACCCCTGTTAAATCCTACCCCAACGTAGGATTATAAATACAAAACTTATCTCTTTAGAAAGAGAAAAGCGAGGAGAATAAGATCCTTTTCTTCCGATAAAAAAATATTAAGGTTACGTTAAGTTATACGTAGAAGAGAACTTATCGCACGGATCAAGACAGGGGTTGCAATTAACGTTTAATCGCCCAGCTACCACAGTAGATTATGATGATACCCAGGACAGCGTAGCCAATCATTTTCGGAAGCTGAAGTTCCGGGTTGGGATTGAGATCGCACACAAGGTACTACTGTTACATACTGCTACCTCGCCAGCCCTTCGAAATTCGATTCACATCTGCCTACACAGTAAGCTTGATCCGTTTGACATGACACCAGCTACACAAGTGCTGGAGAATCAGCCAGCACACATGTGTATACTTCTGAAAAACCTGGTCCATTCATGACTAGTAAACACAAATATATTGGCGATGCGTGTCAGGAACGGGACGCGTAGTACTGTGTAGATTTTCGGATACCGGATTCCCATAGGAATTGCATAAAAAACTGTCAGCTTGGAGGCTCCCTCAGTCGACCGAACAGGCTCGGTCCAGTACTGAAATTGAGTCAGAATTACAGATATATTGAGGATAATTATTGTGGATTCTGTGTGAAGCAGGACGGATCACAGATGGGCTTGCGGCAGAGGTCTTGCTCCTGATCTCTCGTAAGGATATTGAAGCGGTAAAACATGGAGTATACAGGGAGGATGCGTCAACATCGACTTGGCCGGAAACTATACACTGTCAGCCCACCTGCATCTGTACCGGTTTCACGAGTCCTTGCACCTTCGCCTCCGCCTTGAACTCAAGGATCACGAGATTGAATATTTTGTATATCCACAGATCGCCGCGGTTTGCGGTGGCATTGACTTCTAAGTAAAAAGTACTCTTTCAATTCCATGTACAAATTACTGTCGATCGCTCCACCAACCAATCAGGGAGCAAGCTATCGCGCTCAGCCAAATCGGACGGTGGGGTAAGAGTAATCTGCAACAATGTATTTAGTAGGGGAGCACTGTATACTGATCCATTCAGTCGTGGGCGTCGACCGCTCAATGACCAAGATCAGCCAGCGTGATGCATCTACTACTGTGGATATACAGAACGTACACGCCTCTGTACAGGGGTTTTTCGAAAGTTACATATCATTGGTATCGATTGCCGACGATACATATCGAATCCAAACTGTATAGGTTCTAGGAGGCAACTTTTCGAGCGTAATATAACGCAAGAGGATAGAGGACGTTTGTCTTTTTAGCTTTGCTATTTATCTTAGCCACTCACTTCCCTCTCTCATTATTTCTTTTTTTTAGGAGTGAGAACAGAAAAGTGAGTAGGAAATTTGGATATCCGTCCGGGGGCGAGGAATCGAAGGATACCTATTAGGGCAGACCGTGACTTGCGCCCAAAATCCAAGGACGGGGACCGGAGAGGCATACGAATCTTGAGACACGTCGACCTCGGCGCGCGCAACATCCATTCCGATTTACTAGTAGTAGACTGTATGATCAGCTGGCATCGCCATCGCTTGCTCAATATCTTACTGTGGTAGCTTGGGTATTAAAGGTTAATTCTCGGCTCGATAATACCCCTGTTATCTTCCACCCCAACGTAGAGTTATAAATATAAAACTTACTTCTTTAGAAAGAGAAAAGCGAGGAGAATAAGATCCTTTTCTTCCGATAAAAAAATATTGAGGTTACGTTAAGTTATACGTAAAAGAGAACTTATCGCAAGAACTTATCGCACGGATCAAGACAGGGGTTGCAATTAACCTTTATTCCCCAAGCTACCACAGTATGATTAGCTGGCATCGCCATCGCTTGCTCAATATCTTACAGCCGAAAGCAAGGGAAAAGGATGGAACTGAATAGAAGAGAAGAGATGCAGTCCACGAGCTCGCGTGCATCAAGCCTTCTGATTGATGAGTAGTATTGTACGTAGATGGAATTGGGCGGTGAAGGTGGATAAAGGAGAGGACTTACTGTGTAGCACGGAACACACGGGCACGTGACTAGGACTCACCATTGTACATTACGGAGTAGGAGGTAATAAACGGACTACGGAGTAACCCTCCGAAACTCGGTTAGCGTCCCGATACGATAACACTGGAAGAAGGAACTACAGTTATACCTAGAGTAGCCGTGCAGCCACCTTTCGGCAGACCCGCGTGAAGACCGACAAAAACAATTAGTCCGTCAAGGTATGGATATTTCCAATAGTCCGGCGGTACGACGCTCTACTCTTGTTTTAGATGCCATTCTCGGTGAGATGGTATAAGGGTTGTACCTGATATCGAGAACTAGGAGTCGGAGGATTGGAAAATGACAAGACCATCTAGACTATCTTACATGCCCGTTCAATCGATGTTTTTTGAATGGTACGCTGTGTCGCTTTCTCGTCCTTGTCTTTACTATCGATCTTTAGTATATGCACGAGTAGGGCCGAATTCAACCTCACCAATCTCCTATTTAGGTATCAAGCTAGTATCTAGTAGCAAATGTAAAAACAGAAGACACTGCATCATGAGGTATCATTGAGGAGAACGCCCTAAGTGAATGATACTCTACTACCATTGTTGACAAGCGCTTCGCCTAGCAAATGCGCTCAGTTATATTAGGAGATATCGTCCATCGCGTTTTATCATACATAACCTCCATCCGCATAATCATCCATCCCCCAATCCCATGCCAAGTTCGTGAAGGAGATTTCGCCAGTATAGAACATCCAATAATCAACACACTAGAAAGCACAACCACTCATACCAGCTGAGCGCATACAAAATAAACGCCTTGAAAATACAAGGAAACTGCACAGTTCTCCGCCTGCTCGAACGCAGGAAAAATGGTAAATCAAGACTGCAAGATAAGAAGAGAAACACCATCTTCCATATCCAATAATACCGAGAATCCAGTCCTGCGGTTTTGGAAAGCAATCCAGAAACGCAAAAGTGATGCCGAACCATTGTCTCCCGTTTTGAACTGGATGGGGCAAAGCCATGAAAGATAACTGCAAGCATCCGCCTCTTTCTAGGAAACCCCAATCGGCGACGTTTCGTTGGAAATGAAATATTGAGAAGTGAAGTAACAGGCTGCGGACATTCCCCCTAATCGTGCCTCTGGGATAAAATTTATCAATCGGTCGTGTTCTTCCCGAGCGGCGTGGTTTACTTTTCGCACATGGTGTAATGTTCTTCGAACTGTCTCTGTACCTTCTTGACGTCCATTTCGCTGGGACCTGAAGGAAAGATCGTGGTCGGTCTATTTTGAATGAGCGGGGCAAGCGTATCCGACCTGCACCTCCTTGTCTGCCACAGCATGTTGTCCATATGCTGCACATGCGTCGACTCCATGGATGTGGTAGATGCAGCCGCAGACGGCGTACTTTTCGATGACTCTAATACACATGGTGATGTCGTTGGCTTTGAAGTTGGGGTAGAGAAGTCCCTGCTTGTGGATGACGCGTTGTTGAGGGTTGCCGACGCGAAGAGAAGGATACCAGAACTTCTCAAAAGATTGCTATTATGTATGAGGATGGTTGATGAGGATTTGTTTTGACTTGTAAAAGACTCTGAGGTGTGAGGTGTGGCCAGGTTTATAAAAAGTGAGAGTGAGTCAAGATTCGGATTATGATGCAAGCCTTGTAGTAAGAAACTGATTTGCGAATGAGAGTGAGGATGAGCGTGAAAGACTGACCGGTTTATACAAACATTATATACTGAAGACATGACGATGGTGAAGGACGGTATAACTGATAGCGGGCAGGTTTGGCGTGAGCGAACCCCCCACTACATCGAAAGGCTATCCACTGAGCTACGAGTTGAGCTGACATTCTGATATCGCGTTAAGAAAGTGAATGCACCTGATGTTGGTGCATCCCGCACCCTATGCAATGATTGCACTGCTGGAGCGAAGTTAAGATCCGAAACTTCCGCTTCGAGTTGTCCGCTAAAGGTTTCTGATCAGAATAGCAACGCGCCAAGCAGAGGCGCAGCGACTCTCGCTCCACAGAAGCTCCAAGACTGCTATTGCTATCATCATCAACGGGAAGAAGGTCAGCTTGCTTGACATTTGCGACCGTTGAAGGGTGCAGGCAGCAGACCGCACGAGGATCAGAGCACCAGATGCAGGCGCGGCAAAGGCAGACATTCAGGTACTCATTCCACCTCAGTATTCCATTCAGCGGCCGCAGCTTGCTTGCAAAGGGAGCCAGTTATGCGGCAATGATGCAGGAGTATGAAATGGGGCATAGGACGCACAGCCCTAGCAGTCGGGGGTTCGACTTCGATGCGGTAGTGTGGGATTGTGAAGGATGTGAAGAGAGATGGATTGACTGCCAGTGCGAGGGAGGGAGGAGAAGACACCGGTCGGTGTGCAAGAAAACTGGATCCTGCATTTCCAAAGTCATTCACCCTCTGATTCGTCTGCCCTAAATGACTGAATCTCCTCAGCCTCAATTGGATGCCAACTAGTCCTCATCGGACGATTTGGCGCAGAAACTAGGAGCTCATACACCGCACACATTGATTTTAGCCTGGGACAACTCTTGTGTCCCAGGGATCACGACATCTTCTCTTCACAGACGAACGAATGAGGGGCTGCTCTCTAAGACGATTTCAGACGCGGTAGTCTGATTACTGGTACGGCATCCGCCGCGGCCCTTCCCCGGCCACTACGGGTAGGGCTGTAACGAACTATCCCTCCCGATCCTTTGGCTTTATCAATTTCCAGTATTACTGTGTATTTCACGATGCTGTCAGTCCACGCCGATTTCTACTCATGCACGCCATTCCCTTTCGGCCGCTCTAGCAAAACGTGGCGCTCTCAGCCCTATGCCCAACCTCGGGCACTCCGCCAATAACAGATGCGCAGCCCATCTTCTTTGAGGCGTGTCTCCATCTTTTCACGAGATTCCCAGCTTGCTTGTTCACCTGAGGTGTCTTTGGCGTCCTTACCTCCAGATCGTGGGCCGCCGCTGTGTCTTTTCTTAGTAACCACGTTTTGTCGTGAGTCTAAGCCTGGAGCCTTGAGGTCCAGTGCACGCCAACCACAAGTGAGCGTGACGAAGATTTACTAATCAGGCTATCCACGCTTGGAGGACCGCTGACTGCTTGAGAGCGGACATCAATTGACGGAATTTAACTCCAATGGCGAACATCGCTGAAGACCAAGGGAACTTCCGCGGAATGCTGGAGATATCGACCAATCATGAGAGCAAATTTGTTGGTGTTGGAATTAGTCACATTGTGGTTTTAGGCTTGGGAGTCAGCCTCAGCTACTGTACCTATCTTATGACCCAGTATTTCCTGGCAGAGAAATGATCGCGGCTTCGGCAGCTCGAAGCAAGGACACAGTTCGTCATAGATCATGAGATTTTTGGTCGGTTGGTAAACGAGATTGACCATATCTCTAGGCGATCTTTAGTCGTTCCAACAGAGCTGAAGTTTGACAAAAGCTCTCAGCTCTGGAGACTAGCGACACTGGTACCCAGGGAGTATGACGTCTTTTACACGGACAAAAAAGAAATCTATGATACACAAGATATCCATCTCAGTAAGATGCAATCGAGCTGAAAAATAAAAAGAGCCAGAAATAACCTGACCACCCTGGGTAAGATCAGTACAGGGCCAAGAAAGGGGCAGATGAACCCATTGCTGATGAAATACCAATCGAAGACGCCATGTATTATGAGGAGACGTCATTGTAACCCCTTGAATTCTCAGATGACCTCCAATCGACCACCGACCAGTTCATACATTTTCTCGTGAGCTCTTTCTATCGGATACCGTTCGCAAAAGGTTGCTGCTCAGCGCATGCAGCGCACTGATCCGGTGCTACTCGACGAACCTGATCAATGGGTTGACAGGCGGCACCTCCATTCGACATAGAAAGAGGACAGTATTGCGGCTTCAGTATTTCCGCATGTCCACAAACGTGGACTCTGACGTGCTGCTGACACATTTTGAGGATGAAGTGTTTGTGTTTCTGAGGGTTTGACGTAAGGCGTGGTTTAATTTTTGGGACAAAGATCGTGTCCTTGCTCTTCTGAATCTCGAAATGGCTGAGTCGGAGTCTGACCTGCTTGTTGATGTTAACAAGGGAGCTTTTACAGATTTCAGCCTCGGGATGTTTCGAAGGCTTAAACCAAAGCAATGCGAGTGCGCTTCGAAACCAATGGGGGAGATGTCGAAGGACTTCGAACAGAAAACTTGCAGCTGGAGAGATCCAGAAAGACGGGGATCTCACCTAAATGCTTTGGAAACAAGCAGAAACAATGATATGGAATCTGTTGAGGCCGCCTTTGAACAGGAGTCATGTATCGAGGCGATGCCTGTTCGTGACGATGGAGGTTTTAGAGTTTCGAGAGGTTGTGGACGCGAGCCAGCTGAACCCGCAGCAGTTTCTTATTCTACAGCCGCCATTAGCCAGTGCATTCCGTTGTAAACAGATGATAACGGACGCATTCCTTGTGCACTGTCCGTTGGAGATGGTCACAATTGCTGCCTCGATGAGGCGGTACAAACGCTAATCTAACTCACTTTGCTGTTTAAACTTCAAGGTCTTCAGATTCACCAGCAGATGTGGGCGTGAAATTGGTATCAGCTACGTATAGTCTTGCATGGTGGTTGGATAAAGGAGATGAGGTTTGCGTTGCAGGTATGGATAAATTCAAAGTGGGGCAAGCGGCAACGAGAGGTTGAACCTCGATGATAGTTCTAATCCTGCGAACACAAAAGATGCAACTTTCCTGCAGTAGCCCTGGCAAAGTGCTCATCTTGTTGAGGAGCTCACTATTAAAATGAGTCCATCACCGGTTTCTGCCCTTCTTGCAGGTGAAAAGGATGCCACTGGCTCAAGGGTCATTTATACTACCTACTATTATGCTTGCAAAAAAGACGTGGACACTTGGTACGAATCTACGCATTAATTAAGTAGGGTTTTAGTATAATTCTACTAATAATAAGTAAGCTATATATTGGTCTAAAAGTATATTAACGTATACTAGTTATAATATTTAGCTAGGAACGGCTAGTTACCTTAGGAATATAGAGATAGCGGGTAATTATTAATTATTAAATATAGATTATAGTAGCTAGATAGTAGTAAGTATATAGAGTATACTTATACTTATAAAAAAGACGTAGATACTTAGTATAAATCTACGTATTAATTAGTAGAGATCTATAAGGATGCGTAGTAGTACTATAAGGATAGACGTATTAAGAGAGAAAGGGAATCAAATATATATATTTAGAGTAAACGCTAGAGAGGAATCTCTCCTACGTCTAAGCGATAAGATATCTACGTATACAAAGCTAAGGCCGTACGTGCCTTAGTACGTAACCTAGCTTAGTACTAGACTAGTATCTAACCTATATCTAACTAGTCCTAGAGTCTAGAATAGGTTATAGATCCTGATATTACCCCCCCCTTTAGGAGTCTATCCTCGGACTCTACGGTTCCTTTAAAACTACTAAAAACCCCTATAGGGGGAAAAAAAAGTTTATAGAAAGGTATATATAGCTCGTCGTCGACCGTATCGTACTAACGCCGCTACCCTTTATTAACTCCTACTTAGCTAAGTAATCTTACTCCGGCTAAATCTTATAGCTTTAGGTCGGATCTAAGGTTGCCCTTGCTTTAGCCTTGCCCCGCTTCCTATAGGGTTTTAGCCCGGCCTTATTTAGGTCGTAGAACTTTACGGTTTATTCTTTATAAGTACCCGTGCTGATTTTTTTCAAAATAATAGTATTCCCTAGAGGTTATACTTGTGAGTATTCTCTACTTAAGCTGCCCCCCCCGGGATCCGCGTAGCGGATCCCAAATCGAGTAGAGAAGGTTATTTAAACCTCCCTAGTAGTAACGTTTATGGTATAACAATACGTACTTATACTACTATACTAATAGGTCGCTACTCCGCTACTTCTCCTTAGTTACAACGTTTATAGTATAATAATATATACTCTCGCCTATAGTACTAATAGGTCGCTACTCCGCTACTCCTTCTCCTATACGACCGAAGATAGAAGGCTTGATATAGGAGTTGATACTCTTATCTACCTACTTATAGGTCAGGATCCTCTGAGTTTAAGGAGTATCAATAGTAGTATACCCTTGAATTCACGGGTAGAGTGGCCCTCCGGCTAGTCTAATAGGTATATAACTAGCCAACCTATCTTGGCTTTAACTACGTAGCGGTATATATTCCTCTACGTAGTTTTCCGGTTGTAATAGTTTGTTTAGTATATAGCGGCGCTTCTACTCTTAAGTAGTAGATTACTCCTAATATGCCTGCCCCGCGCCCTACCCCTATACCCTATATACGGGGTAGAGAGGCCTCCTAGCCTAATAGGTATACAACTTTCTAGCCCGTCGCTTTTACCTACCTACTTATAGGCCAGGTCCTCTGAATTGAGGAGTATTAATAGTAGTATACCCTTGAGTTCACGGGTAGAGTAGCCTCCCGGCCAGCCTAATAGGTATACAACTTACTAGCCCGTTTTATATCTACGCAGTTCTCTACGAACAGCCTAATAGACTTATATATCGAGTTAAGTAGTAGTAGTTATTTCCTTAGTATGCGGTAGAGGTCCTCTACCTTTATAGAGGATTGCTCCTAAGGTACCTAATTTATAGCTTAGTACCCTTGTTGTCTAGGAACTAGTCCTATAGCAAATCGACTTAGCTAAGATAACTTAAGAAGTTCTTCTTATAGTTCCGGATCCTATCCTCTTACCCGTAGCCGTGATCTCTAGATCCCTTAGCTCCCGGAGATAGGGCGGTCTATACTTCTAGAGTATAGGCTGCCCTGGGATCCTTAGAGGAGGTATCCCAGGGTTCTATTATACTAGGAACAGGTAGAGGTAGGATTTCTACTTGCCTACCGTTCTTGTATAGGGGCGTTTCTGGCTCCCCGTCCTAGTAGACTTAGGTACTAAGGTAGGCCGAGGTACCTCGTATCTTATCTCTAGTCTATATTATAGTCTTATTAAATCGTATTCCTTTTATCCTATTTAGCAGTCTCTGCGTAGGGCTGTAGTATATAGCTTACTTAGGGATTTACTTACTTCTTTAAGTTTTTTATAGCTAGGAATGTATTAATCTATCCTATAATCCTTATAGGCGTAGGCTAACCCGCCTCGGCGTAGTTATTTTAGTACTCGCTCTCCGGTTACTTTGCGGTCTTAAAAGATATATAATAGACCCCGTCGAACGTTTCTCGTCTCGTTAGTAGAGATATCTCCTACCTCGGAACTAAGTCACTTGTTATAGTAAAGGTAGATCTAGTTTATATACTAATTAGTAGAAGTAGATCCCTAGGTTATATATATTGATAATATTACCCCTTTGGGCGATTGAGCTCCTATAGCTAACCTATTATTAGCCAATTACGAAATCGTAACTATAGTTCTAGTACTAGGCTATAATCTTGGGCATTAGCCTAGCTGCGCCTAGGTAACTAGTAAGGCTACTTAAGAACCTCTATCCTTAAGTTAACCTTCTTCTTTTTAATAATAATATTAGTATCCTCAAGTCCTTCTATAGGGGAGGCCGTGGTGGCAACGTTAGCTTATATAGAGAGTAAGTTCCTAGCTCGCTTTTATTCCTAGCTTTTGTTTATTTTGATTCTTGATCGAGTGTTATTCGGATTCTAGAATTTTCTATATTGATAATACTAATCCTATCGCGTAGGTAACGGTTAAAGGGCTGTTGATAAAATCAACTTCGACGCGACGTTTCGTCTTATTAAACCAATATTAACTTCTTCTTCTTCTTTATAAACCATCCATCTCGCGCTATACCCTTTACTATAGTACCCCCGACTCTTACCCCTATTCCCGATATCGTCGCGTCCGTAGATAGCAAGATGACTAGTCGTATATACTATATATATATAGCCCTATAGGTAAGTAGTATAAAGAAGACCCCGGGGGATATAGCCGTAGGTACGCGTGAAAATACTTTGGTAAATTGGTATACGATTGGTAGCAAGACACCCGCAGCTACGGCTTGCAGTATCTATACTAAAAAGGGTTAACGTTGCGACCGTATAAGTTTGCTATTCCTATCTAAGAACTTCTCTTTTTTCTAATAATCTTTTTCTTAGGTCGAGTATCGATTCTCCGAGTTCGTAGATACTACTAAGCGCTACTATAAGTCCTATCTCCGCGCCATTCGTATCAGTAATACTTTTGGCAGTAATACTTTAATTATGCGAGCTAGTACCGAAGCTATATACTAGTAGTACCTCGCCGCCCGTACTTAGGATAAGTAGGCCGTATCTAAGGTCAACCTTTCGTAGTCTAAGGAGGTTCTTTTAATAGCAGCCGACCGTATTATTGCTACCCTTTATAATCTTGGCCGCCTCTATACCGTAACGTATATTCTTTTATTCAAATTCTATTCTACTACTATGGCTAATTTTTCTATAGTAAGTATACTACCTTTACCGTCAGTTCCGAGTTTACCCTTGATATAGATATAATCTCCGAGTATATCGACTTTATTTAGGAGCGGTATAATAGTAGGAGAGGTATCTACCCGACCTAGGCTTTATTTCTAAGGTAAAAGGAGGCTGAACCGTCCGAGAAGTCTATAGTATCTGAAACTAAGAGGGCTAGGGACGATGACAAGTATATATCCTCGTAGTAGGGAGTTTAAATATCTAGTATTCTTTTATTAGGGTTTGAGTAGTCTTTTCTTCTTCTTTGTTTTACGCTATAGTCGCGTCGCGTCTAGTCTCCGACCTCGGCCCGGCTCTATAAGTACTAGGCCCTTAAATTTTATAGCTTTCTTCTACCTTACTTCCTAACCGTGATCTTATCTTCCTGAAAAGACGTGACCGTTTCTCACCTACTACTATCCCTCTAGTCTCGAATAACTCTTCGATTATATACTTTATATACCTAGGTTTTAGATTGGTATATAGGAATTTTACTTATCGAAAACTACTTTAGCCCTTAGACGGGACTTTTTAGCGCTAGTATCCCTTAGAAATATACCGAAGCAGATCTAGGTCCTGTTTTATACTATCTATATACGTAGCTGTATTCTCTATTAAGGTCCGTACCTTGATCTTAGAATTCATTTCAATCTTATACTTTATACCGTATACTTATATTCGAAAAGTCTCAATTTCCGTATATAGTATCTTCTCCACGTAGGGAGCGGAATGAAAGAGTTGGCTTGGCTAGGTTTATAGAAAGTTAAGATTCAATAGTACCCTATTAATAAATTATACTAACTTAGGAATTCCGTAGAATTTTCCTACGACTTAGTCGCTTATAGCTATCGCAGACGCCTCCCCGGCCTAGAAGATATCGCGATACGGAATACGCTATACTATAGAAGTAAACTTACTTCTTACTTCTTCTAGATCTTCTTTGCCTACCTCTTATAAAGGTTTTCTACTTCTTCTTCGGAGCTTTCTTAGCTAGCTATAGTTTCTACTACTCGATCTATAAGGCTTTTCGAGTTTCCTCGAAATCCCGAATTACCTTACTATAATTTACGAGATAGTCCGCCAGCTCCTAGCTATTATAGACCGGCGTCTAGCCTTCCTATACTACTAGGAATTCTTTTTTATCCTAGCGTATACGAACGTCGAGAATCTTCTTAATATTCTATTCTACCTGCCCTTCAATCTCCTGCGGATCCGGTAGGGAAATACCTAGCCGTACTAGGTAAGGCTCTAGTAGGGAAATATAAAATATATTATAAATCGGGTATACTAGTAGAAGCTTTAGTTTGTAGGCTAAAGTTCCGATAATCTTAAGTACCTCGAACGGTCCGAGGTAGCGGAAATCAAGTTTCTTCTTAATCCGTTTTGACTTGATATTCTTTGAAGATAGTAGGACTAAATTACT
Source organism: Venturia aucupariae (assembly GCA_003693225.1). NCBI lineage: Eukaryota > Fungi > Ascomycota > Dothideomycetes > Venturiales > Venturiaceae > Venturia > Venturia aucupariae. The sequence goes on from QWZN01000087.1 coordinate 164,169, forward strand.
AACGTAGTATAACTTATCAATCCTCTTCTTATTAGCCTGTACCGCCGAAGCCTCTATAGTATCGCGGACGGACTTAGCTAGTTCGGTACGTATTTCTAGAATTT